>VZTO01021615.1:64031-97690 GCA_013400615.1 Syrrhaptes paradoxus
ATAGCAGCTCTTCTATGTGTTGCGCTCTTATATTGTTGTTTCTATGTGAAATCCCAGGTTTGAGATTTCTCAGATGATTAAACAGAGGAAACAACTCAATTTGATGTATGTTAAACATGGAGCAATGAAAGAGCTATTTCAGAAGTCAGGTTGCCACTTAATTGAAGAGCAATAAGGCATTAAAAAATAACCTAGAAGATGCAGTCCTTTAATATTGGAGGATACCTTTTTGCCTCTTTTTATGGATGTAAGAAGTAGAAAACAGATGTTTACCAGGTGGAGGCTGTATGCATTGTGGATTTGATGTAATAGCTAAATTGTTTTTTAAATTAAAATTCTATTTAAATACGTCACAGGGCATAAACCAATCTTTATGATGACTTGAAGAAAAACTGTCTTTTTTCATATTCCTTGAACTAGTTGATTCATCATTTCCTTAGGGATTTCAGCAGATGCTTTATGTGGTAATAAGAACATGTTCCATCACTTGAAAGAACTAGGCATTCTTTAAGTAGTGCATTCGAGGCATTTTCCTAATTTTTAATTTAAAACTTCAATACATTAGTATTTCAGTGCATTAGCATACTCTGCAAAGTAAGGACAGCCTAGAGTAAAGGAGTACATTTCTTTAGAAGTAAACTAGTCCTAGGCAGATCTTTTTTTCCTTGCAATTTAGTCAACTTAAAATGTGTGTATCATACAATACTGCAAGGTTTACAGTAGAAATGTATTTCATTCTGTTTCCTTTTATATTGATAAACATCCTAAGCTCTCCAACAAATTGCTTCAGTGTTATAATTTTCTAACATAAGTTGCCTTTATGTATTAACTTGTATTTTTTGATTTAAAAGTTCTGCCAATTACGTAGGATTAGTTCCCCAGAATGAAAAGTTAAGAAATACAAGCAGCTTTTTCTGTAAAGGTACTTGGTTGTGATTTTCAGGTTTTATATTTATGGGTATTCAAAATCGTATTTCACTTCAATTTTAAACCTCTTTGGCCATTAGAGTATCTTGTGACTGTTCTGCTTCGATGTCATCAAATGTCTTGTTTTTCCAAAGGCGGTCTTACTGGTTTAGAATGAAAAAGCTTAAACTGGGGACAAAAGAAGCTTCATAATAATCATGGCATTCTGCAGATACTTTTTTCAAAGGTTCCTCACAAGCAGTTGCATCCAATTGTTCCAGGTGACGTGTCAAGGAGAAAGCGTTCCAAATCTGAGGACATGGACAGTGTTCATTCTAAACGTCGCCGGTACGAGGGAGAAGATTATGAAGCAGAGCTCCATGTAAAAATTANCATAGCAGTTACAGAATTCACTGTGGACAACAATAAACCACCGAAGTTTACTGGAAAAATATGTTGCCACTAATTTTAAACATTTTTGGTGCCTCAGTGAAATGTACTTGACAAATGCTTAATATATAATCACTGAATATGCCTCTAATTTTTTGCATTGCCTTTGTATTAAAATTACATGGCAGGGACTTAGATGCAGTATGTATCTGTCCATTACATACAGTTTTTCTTTTCCTTGCTTCTGAATGGTCTGTTGTGTCTTTTGGCAGACAAGATAAGGATTGCTTTCATACTAGTTAAACTATTCTTTAAAGCTAGTTAAAAAAAAAAAACTTGCTTCAGGAAAAAAAAATCCATTTTCTTTCTTTTCCTTTATGATAATTCACAACAAGTAAGATTGTAATTATTACTTGAAAAAAAATAAGGTAGTGGTGTTGGCTATTGCTACTGAAAAGAATTTTCAGTATGACCAAAATGCTGATTGGTTAGTTTTTTCTAAATATATATATTTTAACACACTGCATTTTTGTAAGGAAGTTTAATAAAATGTCTAGTTTTATGCTATAGCCTTCAAAAGTCTCCTCAACTCCAAACATGTAATGTGTTTTGTTCAGGAATACCACCTGTGCTTTGTTTGCTTTTGTAATATTTCAGTCAAAGTTGCTGTGTACTTTTTGTATCTCGACTGGGGAATCTTTCATGTGAAGCTTGCAAGAGTTATAGTGTCAAATTTAATAATTTGTGGTTGTTACCATTTTAGAGAAATTCAACTGTGTAATATTAGTGGGCTCTTGTGCTTCCAGGTCCAGACTTGAGCCTGAGCAGAGCAATGTGTCCAAATCACCTCTTTTCCCTGAAAAATCTTCACAGAATCCTTCAGATGATTCTGAAGAAAAGCTTTCTGCTGAGGAAAGCAAAGGTAAGAATAAAATGTAGTTATATTTCACTTCTTGTGGCAAAGCCTGTCTGTTCAATAGCACTTTCTTCACATTACAAGGGCCTGTTCCTGTGACTTGTACCTTTTCTTATTCTCATCTTCCCTGAGTTTATCAGGCTTTTGTGAAGCACATTGTGAGACTGAGGAAGCAAAATCTTAAACTTTTTGACATTTGTTTTCCAACCAGCTGAAAAAGTTTTACGCTTTGCTGGATTCTTTATCCTCTCAATAAACACTGCGTGAACTCTTTCCTTTTTATTTATTTTTATCAATATCCATCTACTTACACATCTTATGAGATTAACTTTTTCTGCATTCCGTTCACCAATGCCAAGGAATTGGAAAGAAGCTCAGTGACCCTGGCAACATTTTCTAGTTTTTAAGCACAGAGACCTTGAGTTTAACACCTCTACCTTAGGAACTCAAAGGCAGAATATGCTCATAGAGGAGAGGTTACTGGCTGGCCAGATCCAGTAGTTTTGGGGATGTTGTTCTCCACAGCATTGAGTTTTCCTGCTGGAAGGGTGGCATCTCATCTTTCAGTGGGCAAGAGGCATTCTGAATGCCAAAGCAGTATCTCTGACCCCAGGGTCATTTCACCTGGTGCTATTTGTGACAGGACTTGTGAACATTGCTTCTGATTCCTTGGTGGCTTGCTTCTGAGGCCAGGGGAGGTAAGTCCCTTCTCCTAGCTGTTTTGGTCTGTCCTGGGATGTGTACACTGGCAAAACTTCATTGCAGAGTGCCTTCCCGAGTACCACCGCTATGGAGTTAATTTCAGGTTTCATACCTAAAGAGAAATCTTTCTGTGATTCTGGAGTTGCTTTCGCTGGCTGGACTCTCCTGCACAAGCAGGAGAAATCAAAGGTACCCTGTGATTTACAGCGTGAAAACTATTTTTTGAGAGAAACAGCAACTGTATTAAATGTGACATTACGTTACATATACTACATAATACTACATCAAGATACAAGAAACGCAGTGGATGGCCATATTATTCTGATAATCAGTTATTGTTTCTTTGGTGATTTTTATTAAAAGCGTGAAGTTCTGCTTGGTGACTTCAGGGCTGTACAAGGAGTGGATTCATGTGAAGTGGGTACTCCACTTCTGGATTAAGTCTCTAATACTGAATTGCCTCACAGTGTGCAAATGGTTTCATTTTCTCATACGGCATTGCTTATCTTCCTAACCAGTTTGTACTTCTGCAGCCCTATCAGTATGCTGCTTTTTTTCCTCTGATATTGAATTTATTGTAAGAAGTAAAGGTTTTGATTAGGTGTCATATCTAGTGCTTACTATATTCTTATAGCACGTCTTAAGCAATGCAGCACACAAGCACGTAGATGAGTTTCATCATAACGCGTTATCAGTGTTTCACAGCTGTGAGCTAGTGCCAACAGAGAACTGGCAGCGTAGCAGTGTTTTTATTGTCATGTGCTCTTTTGTTCTTACTGAATGTCTCTGCAATCCCTGAAAGTGTGCACTCCTACCGTGTAGTGTCGTAACAGTTTTTAGCTCCAAAAATCTGTGCCACACCATGGAAAATGCTGTTCTTTGGTTGCCTTAGATGCAGCAAGCTTCTGCAATAAACAGAAATGAGGCTTTGTTTCTTGCACATTAATTTTGATTATTGCAGTTCTCACTTTTATTAGTTTATGCTTTAATTTTTTATAAGAAAGTAGGGTACCTGTTACATGTGATGCTGATGCAGTACTTATGAGGGATTGCTGGCTAGTCTTTGAGACAACTATGGAACTTGTATATCAACATAAATCTGTCTGAAACAGTTTGGAAATGCTCACAGATTCCTCACATAAGTGTAAGTGTTGATTGCAGCTGCTTATAAAAATCAGCCTTGTGACTTCGCTGGTAGGTGGTTGTTGAAGCATGGGAATAGCATGAACAAGATGACTAGGAAACAAGCAGCTCAGTTTAAATCTTGTAGCCTTTAATACTTTTTTTTTTACAAGTAACTTTTTTCAAATTTATAAGAAATTGGAGAAGTTATTGTGTTGAGAAATAAACTATTTCATCCTCAGGATGTTAGTGGTTTAGAGAATGGTGATAATTCGTATTTATGAATTAACTGTCATCAGTGTGCCTGGGTTCCTTGCATAAATATCTCAGCTGTAAAGGTACTTCTTCTGAGAGCAGCTTGCTGTGATGAACAGCTGAATGTCCTACTTGGCATGCTGAAGCACAATTTGGGTTTTGTCAGTTTTTTTGTCAGAAACCAAAGCAAAATGTGATTACTTTTGTTTTGAGGCAAAGCACCTGTTTACATTGGAATTATACTGGACATGCCTCCTGGTAGGAAGACAGTTGCTCTGGCGATTGCTTTTATATGCTGACAGTATTTATTTGCGTATTACAAATTTGGCATTTAGTTTATGAAAATAAATGTAAATAATGAGTAGCTTTTGAACTGGTCCATGAGCTTAGCAGCTGTGTCCTTTCAGCATGGAAAAGGGTTCAGAGGATTTGATCATTACTTTGTATCTCTGTCGTACATGAACTGCTTCTCTTTCTGCAAAAGAAATGTCCTTCAGCTTTTGCTGGATGAGTTGCAGAAAAGTACTAATGGCAGCTCCATGAAAGCTGCAGAACAGCTTTCCCAGTAGCCAGAAATGTACTGCAGTGACAGGAGGAACCCTGAGGAGATCTGCGTTTCTCACTTACCTCTTGCCATATTTGCTCATTAGCAATCATGTGGGATACAGGTGTTGTTTTTTTAACAGTGCTGACAGTGCCTGAAAGTAATTGGTTCCTCTGGGCTAAAATAGGAATAGATCTTATTTCTTGGCTTCATAAACTAATTATCTTCTCTTCTTTGAATCCAGTAAATAATTATAATTTTTACATAATGTAAATACATTGATTAACTAAACAAATATGTTTTGTGTTTCTGTGAAATAGACTTGAAATACTGATGATACCCCATGGACAACATAGAGTTGAATCCTTTCTAAACAATCTTTAAAGATATTCTTGGTTTTATTTCTTACTACTTCTAAGAAATATCAGATCAATTTTCTTTGTTTGTTTGTTTTTTAAATTTACTGTATTCCTTATCCACATCCCTCATTTGTAACATTCTCCTTGTTTCTACATCCTGGTTTGGTTGTTGGGAAGCAAAATATACATTTATAAAGGAGATATACACAACAATACTCTTTCATAATACTTATTTTCCAAGAGGTTTCACAAATATTATAATGAAGGACAAAGGGGAAAATTTCTGGTTATAATCCTTTTCATGTATTTGTTTATAAACGGGACTATTCCTTTCAGAGGCTTCCAAAGAGAATCAGTATATGAATGACGATGCATCAGTGTGGCTTATGCAATTGAAAAAAAAATAGATTTAGAAGGTTATAACAAAGCAAATGAAAATACTTATAAATGCCTGGAAAATTTGACTGGGATAAACAGGAAGTCTGAAATCTATGAAAAAGTAAAAACTCCTTCTTTTTGTATTTTAATTTGTAACCTGCATCTGGTAAGTCAAAGCAGGTTCAGCTTTGATCCATTGTGGAATGGTGCACATCTCTCTTTAGAGTTTTGTAAAAGTGTCACAGCCAGTGGGGAGAAGCGAGGCCTTCTCAAGACTGCAGTCTTATCGTCAGGATTTTAAATACTGATGGTAGAACAGCTCCAGAAACAGTAGGTTCCTGTAGCATAGTTTCTTTTCTTTCCTGTTCTAACTTCTTCATCTATAATCAGAGGTATATAATTAAGCCTAAAAATAAATCTCCCATAAGGGAATATCCCAGAAATAGCTGTTCAAGATCTTTGATGCCCAACTCCTGCTAAGCTTTATGCAGCTGATTAGCATTAATCAAAGGGCAAGTGCTACTGAAATCAATGAAGCAGTTATGATGTGTAAGGGTTAGCTTGTGGGGTCAGATCTGACTCCTGTTATACGCAGGAAGACCCCTTGCACAGCATGCTGTAGGGTTTGCACTGCAATATACAGTTTGAAGAACGTGAGGAAATCAAGTTTGTCCTGTGAACTTTGCTCAAAATGTCTTTGAGATTCGGTTTTAACTTTCTGCAGTGAGGAGCTGCTGATTCTGTCAAGTTTCATTGGAAGCTAATGGTTTACATACAGACTGTAATTTTGAAAATTGTGTGTTTTCTTCTGTTAAAAACAAATGCTACAGTATTTTGTGCCCTAACAAGTCTTAGTGCATTGTGAGTTGTTTTACATCCTTCACTGTCAATATATTAGTGCAGCTCCTTGTAGGTGACAGAATTAAACATACGTCTAGACTGTTGTCCCAGTTTAAAAGTTAAAGGTTATAGGTGTAATTTTGTGCCATTATTAAAGGGTAAATTCCAGTTAATGACAAATGAGATATAACAATTTCATTGGGATTCTGAGAGGGATGAAAAATGATTTTTCACTTTACTGTTTAGTGTCCTACATTGTCTCAAGTGTTTGGTGGTTCTTTTACAGACAGGAATCTGCCTGATGCCCAAAGCAACCTTGGATTATGGAGGGACAGCAAAGGTGAAGATGAGCTGTCACCTGAAGAAATACAAATGGTAAGTATATCTTGTGTCTTATTGTCCATTTTATTGTATTATCTGCTGTATTCATCTGTTTAAAAAGTACAGATTCACCCACATTGAATTTCAACATTCATTTTATGCAGAATAATGCCATAACAAGATATACCTTTTGCCCATGGCTTCCTGGTTCTTCTGGTAGCAGCTAATATTTAGAACTGCTTTGTTTTTTATAAAGAAAGTAAACCTGATTTATAACTAGCCAGCAGATGTGAAGTTTTCAAAATGGTGAGCTTTACTAAGGCAAAGGCTGCTGCAGTATGAATATGTGAAGCATCCTTGGCAGTGATTAGAGATGTTCCCAGAGACAATATGCACCACTTTTCCCGTCAGAGATGAGTAAGTTGCATGTAATTATGGTATGGCTCATCAAAGAGGAAAGTTTGTTCAGAGGCTGCTCTTCATGCTTTCATATTGTTCTTGAGTGCCAGCCTGAAATCTAAGGGCTTACTGCTGCTTTCTGTTTTCTTGTTAAAGAGAATTCTTTACATATTTCCATTCTTCTGTGTTTAGGACAATATCATTAGCCCCTTTGCTCTAAGCTTCCAGAGCATCAGGAGGAAACAAGCATCAGAGGTGATGGCCCTGACAGGGCTTACTAAGAATGGACTTAGTACGAACTCTTGGATTGCTTTTTGTACGCCTCACCCTGGAATTAAGTTTTAAATGTTACATCCCTTGCCATGGTATTTTGGGAATAAATACATTTCTTTTTCAATAAATCCTTCTATCCTTTTTAGAGTAAGGCCCCAGATATCTCACCACTTACATGAGTTGCTGAAGTCAGTGAGTTTTGTTCTGTTTCTGTTACCAAGACTGAAGAAAGATAAACATCTTTAAATGCTGCTTTTGACGACCAAGGATTTGAATTTTTCCCTGGAATAAGTGCTGTTTATTGACTTGAGGGGGAGTAGTTCCAGGCCTAAGGAAGAGAAAATCTTATGTTCACAGTTTAATGCTTTGAAGGATTTCTAGACTCTAAATCCTAAACTGCTTCTTATTGGGCATTTGGACAACTCTTCCTAGGGGAGAACCAGCAGATAGATTTTAAAAAAAACCATTATTTACCCATTTAGAGCTCTCCTGTGTTATGCTTTTAAAATTATTATTATATTTTCTAAACTTTTACTGGTTGTTTTCACTGTTCTATGTCTGTTGTGCTTTCAGGAGTTGCACTTCTCGTGTAAAGGGGTATAAAAATACCACTGATGCTCCAAATTAAATGAACTTTTAGCTCAGACAAGACTATAATATGTCCTTATACAGTTCTGCCTGTAGTTTGCAAGGAAGTGTATAATCTACGTCAGTGCCATGATTAAGCCAAGAGAAATGACTTGTGCTGGAAACTTTAGATCTCAGCTTTAAGTTTCTTAGTCTACTCTGTGGGAAAAGAGACAAATAGACTACTCTGTTTGGAGAAGCAGAAGATCAAAATGCTACCAAACTAAAAATAACATACTTTGAAGTCCTATATACTTTAATACACTGAAATATTCTTACTGCTCTTGTGCCGTGGTTTATTCTTAAATTTCCATGTGTGAATTTACATTTAAAATTCATTTTTCTTATCTACTCTCAGTACTTGTGTTTTAGTAGTGATCCTAGGAAACTAGAATTGAAAAAAGTATACAGAGGGAAGTTACCACTAGAACAGCCTCCTCTCTGCTTATAAATTATTCTAAGATTTGCAGAAAGCTGTTTCTGAGCTGGATGTCTGAATCTCCTGCTAAATCTTGTTGGGTTTCTGATCTCATCCAGCCCGTTCTCTGCTGCTGCACCTCCTTGCAGGCTGACAGGATGACCGCCAGTAGTCAGGGCTGTCTGCATCTCGGCTTCTTCTCATGCTGACTATGAGTCTATGCTTCTGGCAGTGCTGTGAAGAATTACAGGCTTGCTTTCTGCCTTTCCTAAAAATTAACAAGAATCAGTTACTTCCACATTATGCCTTGGAAGGAGTCCGCATTTATTATGATTTAAAAGTGAGTCAGCACTCACGGCAGTGTTAATGCAGACATAGCCATGAGCTGGCCTTTATTAGTAAGAGCTGGAGACTGTATAATTTCACTCCTAACAGACTTTAAATTCACTGGATCCATCATGCTAATTTGCAGGTAAATTTGGGTCCAAGGTGTAAATATGGTTGTAATTAGGAAATAATTTGAGTATTTGAATGTGTATTGCTTTTTTTCATTGCTCACATAAATCCTTCATACTGACTTGGCAATATTTAATGACTTCATTGTGCTTTTCACACAGGAACCAAAGGGTCTTTACAAACATGTAACAACCCCTCACAGCCTTAATTTATTAACTCAAATGACAGTTAATTGTTTCTCTGCATTATTTTTGCTGTTACAAAGAAGATAATTTCTACTTTTTGAACATTTGATTTGTGAAGCATGGACGAACTGCATTTAAGTTACTCAGAAAATCCAGTAGCTCTCAGAAGAGGGTAGGTTACAGTGTAGAACTGCTGTGTTGGTTTTAAATTGGAATGCATTGTGTCAAATCACACTTAACAATTCTCAATCATGGTTCTGTGATCCTTCCTATGGGTAAAATAACACATTAAAGCCCTATCATATTGCTACAACAGCAGTTTCTATCAGTATTTTACCCACAGGAGTGAGCTGTACATTGTTCAAAGTGGTTGCAGGCTATTGTATGATTTGTACAATAAATTTCAGTTTATAACCCTGAGTACAGATGTATTATTGGTTTTTATAGTTAATGTGAGCAGGTGTCTTGTAGTTGCACTGAATGGAAAAAATCTGGCCCTGCTGTTTGAGTTGTGAAAATATCTACTTTGCCCTGACTTTATCTTTGTTTGTTTTTGTCTAAAATTCAGGTACAGTACATATAATGAATTATCTCATGGGATAACAAAAAAAGAACTGTGATTATTTCTTCTGTGCATTAGATTTTTGGGTTTATCTTAAGCAGTTTGTCACTTTATGCCATACTTCGGTAACAAAATATTTTGCTGTCATAAAAGAGGCTACTTTAATAAGCCATAAATCTTTGAGCTATACTGATCACTAGAGTTTGGTTTATGTTTCCATCATGTAAACCCCTTTCTGACACACTGGTATATGTGTTCTGCACTCTAACCTTTTGTTCAATTGACTGTTTTAGCATATCTTACCACTGTCTGTGTCAAGCAGTCCATCAGCCATGATTTGAAATTGCAAAGATCATTTAGCAGTGTAAAAGGCAATCTGTGCCAGTGGAGAGTTTTAAATATCAAGGGACTTTTAAAAGAATACTTTCTCAAGTGGATTTGTGCTATTTGTCAGGGATTAAAATCATTCACTATTGCTTTATTGAAAATTTGCCTTCTAAATTAGCTATCATCTCAGTTTTAGTAAGCCAGCAAAATAGGGGATTTTTGATGAATATTTGTGCAGAAATACTTTCACTTACAGAAGTCAGAAAAACAATTACAGCTTGCTGGCCCCATTTAGTCACTTAAGGACCAACCAGTTGACTTGGTGCTAAATTTTGCAGCTCTTTCATTGCTCTGTTTCTTGGCTTTGTTCTGAGGTGACTGCTAAAACCAGAGACATACAGTGGTGTGAAAGTAAAGGAGTGCAGTGATGGAACACTAACCATCTGCTGCTGTGAAGTAAATATCACTGTATTAGTCAATTATACTTTTAACAAATGTTTTGCTGTGTAGGAGACACTACAGTCAGCAGTGACAATGACATTTGAATGTATTGCAACACTGATACTTTATTTAACAAAACCGTTGGATCTTTAGAGCGGAGATCAGTAGGACTTCAGGGAGCTGTGCAGTATGTTCCTCCCTGTTCCCCCCTGGAGCCATGGGTCTGGGCTTCTTCCCTGAGGCCACTACCCCACAGTGAAGGTGACAGTGACCGACGTGTTTTGCTGTTGGCAGTCAGGTACTGTTCCTCTAAGGTCCTGATGGGCCTGCAGCAAGATGAAAAATGTTACAGCACAAAGTGTGGGGGACAGTGGTGACAGTGTGGGGTGTGAGAAAGAGGGAATGAAGGTGAAGGCTATAAAAGCTGGCTTGCCTTGTTTTCTTGCTTTTCTGTGTTGGTCTGTGGCATTCCAGAAGAGCTCCTGTTACCTGCTCTCCCTGAAGCCAGCCCCATCATCAGTTCCTGCGGTGGGATTCAGGTTACTAATTTAAACGCTTGCTTAGTATGTGGGGCGGAGGAGCAGGACAAATTCCCCAGCAGCTGCACCAGATCTTTTTCACTTCACCCCAAGTAGTATACACACTTTTATTTCTTCTCTGTGTTAGTATTATGAAAGTACTTGATATGGCAGAAGTTTCAATTGGAACATTCTGGATCATTTCAAGGGATGCATGTATCAGCATCTGAAGCAATGCACCTGCACAAGCTGTACGAGGAAGATCTTAAAAGACCTGGGATAGAGACAAAGGTGGCATGATTGGGGCAGGGTGGGGGTCATAGCGGTAAGCCAAAGATCGTCACCAAACGTAGCAGTGTAATAACGATAAATGTATGTACTCCTACAGACCGGCTCTGTCAAAGCAGCTATGGGTCAGATGTGCTGTATGTCATAGCCACTAATTTTCATGTTGTATCTTAATGACGAACTGCGTTGTTTAAACTATGAAATGCTAAGTGCTTTGTTTTCAGCTTTTTCAGTAGTACTGCTCTAAAAGCAAAATGCTCATTTGTATTTCACCAGTTTAACAGAACTCTCACCGTTATCATAATTCTCTGCGATTCACACTTTTTCCCCCCTCCTTCCTTCTGCTTTTTGCACAAGATGATAGTTGTTTTCAAATACTTAGTACCTTCTCCGGGCAACACCTCCCTTTCTTGCAAGGTTAAGCACTGGGCATATGCTCAGATGGGGAGCAATTCCTATTGCACCAAATGAAAACCAAGTCTGACCTTTAAACAGTGCTGCTCTGTTGGTGTTCTCATCTTTGACAACACACTGCTCTGCCTTAAAAAGGGTAAGGAGACCTTGCAAGGTGGCTGAGAGGACTGCTGTGCTTTTACTGCTAATGAAATTGTAACGTGATTGAATTATGGCAAAAATCCCGGTGCGTTATGTAGGCTAGTTCAAAATAAGGAGATTAACTGAACTAGAACAGGGCTTGGTGTCTTGCACAGCTCCCATGTCAAACTCTTTGCATTCTGAATCCTGTTTTCTGGTATTCGCACTGCTCCATGTATCGCTCAGGTTTGTCGGAGGCACATAGCAGGTAACACTTTCAGCAGAAATGTATATCCTCTGTGCTGTTCTGTATAATCATGTAGACCAGGTCTTTCCCTGCTTTGTGAGAAAAGTGCAAAGATCTAGTCAGTTGTGTCCATACCGTGAAGGTCCAGCTGTTACCGAGGCTTTGTCCATGCAGAATTAATTGGCAGCATACCTTGAAAACACTTCCCCACGTTCCCCCAAAATGGGGACTTGTGACCCTTCCAGTATGAGGTGCTCTGCTGTCCCTGATGGCAGGAGCTTTTTGGCTGGGGCAGACCACAGTGTTCCCCAAGAGTGGACTGCCTGGATCCCAGGGGCTGTGGGGAAGTGAGCGGCATACTGCAGACCCCCCTCGGGCTTTTGCCCAGCTGCAGCTGGCTGCCAGACTGCAGGATCCAACTCATTGAGGCACTTGGAGAATCCCAGCTCGGTATGTCCTAACAGGTTCTTTCTAAAACATGGTCCTTACCATGCAGTTTCCAACAAACCCCACGATGACATGGGTGTGGTACCTTTCTCAGCTGTATTTTGGCTGTGCAGATTTTGTTTCAGCAAATTGTGTCATCATACTTGCTGCATGATCGCTTGTTCTGTAATGAATCCCAAATGATCTGATGGTCAAGTGTATCTAAAAAGTCAAAGCTTATTTTCCTGTATAAGTTCTACTATTTATGCTTGTCTTTTGAAAAATGTAGTGCTAAAAGTATATTTAATTGTTTCTTTGGTTACTCTGAAAGAGGTCTGCTGGAATAACTAAAGCCAATACGCTTATAAAGTATGAAGTACTAGATGTCAAAATATTTCATATTGTAGCAAAATCCAAAAGCTCTTCACTTCATGCTATGGGCAGTATGTGAATGATGGTGCAAAGGTATCATGAAGAGAATCATGTGCTTTCACAAGCGTGAACACTCTCCCCACTCAAATTTCTAAAATAATAAAGGACATGTTTCATCCACTATATTCTTCCTTACTGCAAAGTAACTTGAGCAAAATCTTCAAGTCATTTGGAGTTTTTTTCATTAATGTGAGGAAAATTACAAGTGTCACAGTGACTGGTTACAAATGATCAGCTTCGTATTGTTCATTTAGGCCAGTATTAGTAATTCTTGAAGATCTTTTTAGTTGAGACATATTGTAAATAGATTGCAGAGAAGGGCAGAAGTTGGTTGATGAGGGTGGGGGTTGAAGGAAGTTCCCCAAGTCCAAGCATGTGAACTGATGTGTGTGATTTCCTTCTTCCAGTTTGAGCAGGAGAACCAGAGACTCGTTGGGGAAATGAATAATCTCTTTGATGAAGTCAGGTACAATTTTCTGTTACTTGGCAGACTGCCGTGCATGCCAGTCCCATAACCCGGACAACACCCACACACAGTGAATTGGCTGGAGGAGCCCGGCTGCATGAAGTGCAGTGGTGTGGTAGGAGGACGGACAAAACAGGAGCACCCAGGAAACGAACTGTATGAGTTTACACACTATGCTGTCCCACTGTGTAAAGAATGGTTCAGAGTGACACACAAACTATCCAAAATGGCATTAGTTAAATTTGGAAGGTTTATGTTCTATGTCCCTTACCTAAGTTTTAAAAGCGTAAATTTTCCATTCATATCACGCTGTCTGCTGCACACACAGGCAGCAGGAGGGGAGGTGCAATCACCAGCCCCCAGGCCGAGACCTGTCTCCATGGCAGAACGGCTGCTCTGGGTGCTCTCCGGTTACTGTGCAGAAAACCTGACCAGCTAACTAAAGCTAGAACTTTACTTTGGGATTATTAGCACGAGGGAAAGTGAATTCCACACTTTGTAGCAGCATATAAAAAGGATATGTCAAGATCAATTGCTTACGGGACGTGGTGGATTTTGCTACATGAGATGAAAGAAGGAAGATCTGTGAAGCTCTCACAGTGAAGGCTGCTAGCTGAGAATTTCCAGAGCTTCACTGCGGGCTGGTCATCTTCCAGCCGTGAATTGTCAGAGCCCTTATCACAGGCTATTGCTGCGTAACAGGCGGCTAACAAAACAGTTCTGCCTTTTGAATAGCCTGCTTACTGGCTTGGAGAATCTGAATCTGCAGGAGAACAAAAACGTTTGCACCAGTTTCTAATGGCGTATTTCTGTTCTTTGCCAAGACAAATTGAAGGGAAAGTGGTGGAAATCTCCAGATTACAAGAGATATTTACTGAAAAAGTCTTGCAACAGGTTAGTATAATTTAATATCACAGCAAATACAGCTGGAAGATTTTCTTGGGGGGGTATTTTGGTCTTGGTTGCATGCAAGATGTAAACATAAGTAATGAGTCTGTGACAGAAATGTGAAGGAAAAGATTTTTGTTTTTCGAAAGCAAAATCGAGATACTCACTGTTGTTACTTATCAGTACGTACTGGGAATGCAACGTGTTAGAATGATCCCTCTGCCTCAGAGTTAGTGTCCTGTTAAATGTGTTATTTAATAGTATCTTTTCTGGAAATGGTGACACCTCTTCCAAAAGAGCTGGCAGAAATTCAACAGGTTAGGTTTGATTCTAGATAAATGGGAGACTTCCTCTTGATCTTGCTGTCTCCATTCAGGCTCATAAAATCACAGGTAAAGAAATTACAACTGAATTGTCTCTGTATGTTTGTATCATTAAAACTTAGGATGTCAATAATACCAAATTTTATATTTGAGTTCTGCTTGTTCTCCAAATCCTTGAAGTGTTTTTGCTTAAAATTTATCACTGTTTCTCAATTTTATTTTATTTAAACAGGAATCTGATATTGACAATATCCATCAATTAGTTGTGGGTGCAACAGAGAATATCAAAGAAGGCAACGAAGACATAAGAGAGGTAATATCTCTGTTTTCAAGTCACTTAAATGTCAGTTTTGACCAAGTGTTGCTTTAAACAGCATGTACAAACTCACCCACAGCACAGGTGCAGTGTCTGTTGGCACGTCAGGATGTGATTTTGGAAAAACTCTACAAGTTCATGTTGGGTGTCTCGCTAACCATGATTTAAACAGCTCTACAGGGCTCCAGAAATCTACTTGGCCTCACCTGGCTTTTAAACATGAAGGTCACTTGCAGTGCATTTAAGCATCTGTGAAGTTTGCTTAAAAAAGGGGCGGGGGGGAAGGGGAGGAATTGCAGACCAAGACTGAAAGACAGTGCTGACATTGTTGAAATGGGAGTTAAACCCTGAGCGTTAGCAGAAGAGTCTCCTTACCAGGCTGAATGCATTTCACATGCTCCCAGTAAACAAATCTACCCCATTGTCTTACTAATTAGAATGAAATGATGTTTTCTTTCAGGAAATGAGATTTCAATAAAAACAGAGTTTCTAAATTAGGCTGCTGAGTAAATGGCTCAGTTCTTGTTCTTCTCCCTCCTGAAAGCACACAGATATTCAAAGATCCCTTATCTACTGCTCAGCTCTCCTGAAAAGTGCATCACATGTACATTAGCAAGCATAACTTAGGGACTTAAAACTTATGATTTGGAGCTTATTGCCACATTTCGTCACGTAGAAGAGAATAGCTGGAGTGTTCTCTCCAGTAGCTGTCCAACAGGCATGGTGGTATGGCACATGGTGGGGAAGACATCTATGGGGTTTTTTAAAGACTTAAATCAATGAGTTACTAATATTTAGCATACTCTTACTCTGCCTTTTCATCATGATTCTTAAGCACTTTAGATGGGACGCTTGGAGGGTACAGAGGTGTCAACTGATTGCCCCAATGTTCACAGTTAGAGATTGGGATTCAGCATTGCATGAAGTTATTTCTGCTTGATTTTTCACATTTGTAGGTAGAACTAGGTTCCACCTACCTACACCACACTGAGAAACAGCAGAGTAAGGTGATAAATACAAAACTTCATCACTCATGTTAATGTTTTATCACATTGAACAGATTTTTTTTTTTAATGTATAAATCTGAAAAATGAGAGAGAAAAAACAGGTTCCCTGCTATATGCTGGTCTTAATTTTGGGAAGGAAAAATCCAAGAAAACTACTTGCTCCTTGCTCTGCTTGTTCCAATAATTAAATACTTGATTGACGGTGCTCACTGAAACTCCAGAGACAGCTGTCAGGGTTGAGGGTGTTTTTACTCTTTTATTCAGGAGATGTTTATTAGAATGATGAAGACCTGATTATTTCTCATCACAGAATTTCACTTTTGGAACTTAAAACTAAGCCTTAAGCATACATCTTCTGATGTAGATCTTAATGTTTTGAATGCATTTCCATTTTTTTTTTTCTCAAATGACCCATGTTAAGATTTTGAGAGCAACTCTAGAGTGATAAATATAAGAGGTATAGCCAACCTGACTTTTATTCACCTGAAATTAATGGCAAGTTTGGTTTTCTCTTGTGGGAGGGAAGAACAAAGCCGCCAACAGTCACCATGGGTTGCCATTGTTGCAATTCTCCTGTATGTTTAATGGGGATGGTAATAGAGATAATCTTTTCCTCACAGGCCATCAAAAACAATGCTGGATTTAGAGTATGGATCCTGTTCTTCCTTGTGATGTGTTCATTTTCCTTGCTTTTCCTGGACTGGTATGATAACTAATTAAAAATATATTGTCTACATGGTTTGTAGAACTTTTGACTTCTTTTCCAATGCAGCAGGGTACATGGCATACAGCATACTATACATATTTTTTTGCACACTTCTCTGATTGAAAACATTTTCCAAAAAATAAGCAGGTGTATTAGCACAGAGAAAGCTGATAGCATTCATTTAAAATCCCTTTATCGAACATAAAACCACACTTAAACCTGCAATAAACAAATCTTTGAAAGAGCTAAGAAAGCTATAAGCTGGAGCATAGCTAACAGAAGAAAAAAAAAAAGTTTTTATTGTAGTCACCCCCACATCTGTGATATTTGAAGTCCAGCTCCCAGAGTACAGACCAGATCAAGAGAAAACTGTTACTGTGCAAAAGCATCTACACTGTCTCAGGCTTTTATTTAATCATATCACTTCAGTACATAGTGATCATTTTGCACATGTATGACCTCTACTTCTAATCCTTTGACATGACTTGAGTCAGTGATCAGGTTGATTTAATAATAATAATAACACATCAACGAAAGAGCTTTACTTCTAGGTGAAAAGAGAGAATACAACACAGATTGTGCAATGAAACAGATTTTCTGGGATGTCAGAACAAAGCCAAAGGATAGACAATATTAAAGCCAAACTCTTCAAAGTACTAAAATTGGGAGCAATTTGTTAACTAAAAAAAAGTCTCAAAACCAACAATAGATAAGAATCAATAAACTCCCTCCTGCTAAATCAGGAAAAAATGGGTTTGACTTTAAGAAGCATAAGCAATCTGTTTCTCCTAGATCATAAAGCTTAGTATCTTTGAATGCTTATTGTTATGAGAGAGAGAAATAAGTTTTCTCATCAGTATTTACTTGTGCATTAAAGTTTTATTGTCATAAATTTAAGGGGAGGAGATGTATCATTAATCATTTCTATGTAGGACAGTCTTGGGGAACAGATCTCTTATCTTGTAAAATCTGAATGCCCTCTGTAAATATGTTGATATGAAATACCTGTTTTGCTGTCTCTCTTCTGAAATGTGTTTTTCCATAGATTACATGCAACAAGCAGCATCATCCTTATTCTTTACTCTGCACAGAGTGAAAATGTCAAAAGTTCCATGTGAATTAATTACATCTAATAAAGCACATACTTACTAGAAAATGCAAACATGGTATGTCTTGAGTATCTTAACACAAGCTTGAAATTTTCAAATGCAAAGAAAAATTTGGCACGTAATTTATTGCTTTTTATGTATAACAACCTAATAAGAAGCCTTTCAGAGATATTACTGTGTAATGCACATTTCATCTCAAACCTAGATAATTACATAATGATGCTTATTTTTACTGTATTGTTGATAAAGCAATTCTACTGGAGAAAAAAATAAAAGTAGAGCTGACCATGTTTGTTCTAGTACAGATTGTGAAAAACAGTCCATACTGATGTTTTCTCCTCATTTTTGTATAGTCTCTACCAAAAAATAAAATGGAACTTTTGACATGTCCTCTACAACTTGTCCCATTCAAGTTACATGAACAAAAAGGTAACTTGCTTGCCCCAATGATTCACATACTTTTGTCTGTTAAATTAATTAGATGTCTTTTTTTGTAATATATAAGATTTATAATAAAAATGAAAACATGGTTTCACACAATGAATAGATAAGTTTGTAATTACAATGGAACTTTTACCGTGCATCCACAATACTATGTTCTTCTACATCTTTCCCCCTCCCAAGCCATACACAAACAGTTCTACTCTTCACTCAGTTTCACATGTAGCTTTAAAACAACCAGTTGTGTTATCTAATTGGTACACTATTGTTTCACTTGTGATGCTCTGTGTTTTAAACAGTATCAAACTGCAAACTATACATAATCCGAAAGCTCTAATTAATAAAAATGAAAAATGTTAATGTAATAAAAGGGGAAATTTAGACATATTACTCCCTCTGTCATATCCAACAAATCACACAGTGGACTACATCTACTGTGAACAGGCTTTCTGCCTCTTAAGTATGATCAAAAGATGTCATTTCTCATTAGAACATCCTGAACTGTATATTTCTTTACACGATCCTCAACATTCATCACTACACCTGCCTGTGTTCTTCCATAATGTCTACTAGTTTGTGTTTCAGTGCACATCCATACCAAGATGCTAAAGCCACAGTGGAAATGCAGTTAAATCCTGCTGACAGCAATAATAAAACATTGAGCATGCCTTGCTGCAGAGAACTTCATTATCACTTACAAATAAACAACAGTAAAGAAGATGTAAGAAAAATGCTACCTGACAGTTTCTTTCTCCATACAAGTCATTATGTTATGCCCTTGACATCAGTGCTGACTATCAGTCTTGCTTGAGCCAAAACAAAATATTACACAGCTTTCAGCTAAACAAGAGATCACTCTAGTTATGGCTGGGGTGTTTCAGTTTGCAAAATGACATAGAATTAAAAAATTGTTAAATAAAGTATCAGTTCAGACAACAGAATACATGATTTATCTAAGGTCCAAGCCCTGAAAATCCAGCGAAGAAATCTGTCAGTATCCAATAAACTGCAAGAACATATCTATCACTGGAATTTTTTTTAACATTGAAAATGGTGTCAGAGCTCTAAAGCAATGCTGATATGCATCTTGTTCTATGCCCATGAGTGTTCTGCAGCAAGTTTTTTGTTTTGGTTTCTGTTTTTTTGCAAAGCAGTATCAGCAAACAGAAGCAATTGCACCATAAACATGAGCAACCTCTAAATTATCCATAAGTATAGTTAACGAAAAGTTCCTTAAAGTCCCTTAGTTACCTTCAAGTGACATAGTATGATAAGCTAATTATTAACACTAAGCTGATTTCTCAGCAGCTTCAGTCTCCTGTTCAGATAGTTTCTCTTCTGACAGTACTGTCATCCACGGGGACACTGAGCGCGTGATGGTTTGTTTGGCCAGATTGTAGTGGTTTATGACTGTGTAAAATTTCCCTCGAGCACTGGAGTCTTGTTCAGAGTAGTAGTTTTCCAACCCAGCTGGAATGCACTGATTATTCTGAAAAGAAAATCCATCACTTCAATTACAGATACAGCCCGATACACATCAAAAGTAAGTTAGGTTTTTTCTCTTTTCCTTCCAGTCTAAGCCAACATTCACTTTCTTGGAGTCAAGATGCAACATACAGCAATTAACTACAGTGTTGTCCTACTGTGTTCAAAATGTTCTCCCCTGCAATCCTTAAACTACTCATGGGTTTGCCAAGAAGACCAATCTGGGTTTATATGCCAGAATAACTAACACACGAGAAACATGCTCGCCTAAAATTATTTTTAAGAGTACTCAAACTCTAGTTCCAGATGTATTTTGCTGCTTTTTCCTCCCTGCCTAGTTCCAACTGTTTGGTCTACAATTACAGATGTCTGTGTTAGATTAGCTTCAGGCACTTCAGTACAGTGTTTTCAGTCTGAGGGGCAGAAATTAATACGGATATATTGGTGCCAAGGTATGAACAGCTTTACAGCCCAGTAAATAAGACATACGGGAAAACATTGTGGGTGGCCAAGCTTTGGGCATACACATACAAAATACTTCACTCTTGATTGTCAGAAAGATGTAGCCAACAGCTTTTTAAAAGCATGCTATCTTTAGCTGTGGGACTACATTATTTAATTTTCCATCGGTGTACGAGCACTACATAGAAACTGCTAGATGCTCAGAGCTTTTGAAAATTAAATACCTGATTTAAAGAGTTAAATACTAAGTAGGATCCAAACTATGCTATCATCTTAAAAATCAAAGTGAACGTGCACATGCAGTGCATGCAGGTAGCATTTAGCAACTGTACCAGTGATGATGCAGTAAAAGCCTTCAAAGCTGCTAGCTGCACTGAAGGAAAAAATTATTTGGACATATCCTGTGACCCCTGCCCCCCCAGGTTTTGCTCCAGAAGGTCACGGGTCTCTGCAGTCTTCCTTGATACCTCAGGGTGTGGGGCAGTCATCTGGGCAACTGAATTGACCCTCTAAAATATAAGCTATGAGTAGCTGCAGCTTGAGGGAAAAATCAGTGTAATCATTTCTACTCTGCCTGTTTTAAAAAGGCTGTTCAGTCTTCCTGCCTCCAGCACTGGACTAAAATTCATAATGCTACAGCACAGCAACTTTGAACTGCTACTGTTCTCAGAACTTTGTGAACAAAACTTAATACTGGAAATTTCTGAGCCAAAACCACATGTAAAAATGTCATGGTTTTTAGGACCAGATGCAATCTCAAATGTGTCCACATTTACTTCTGGGTTGACTCATCCTTGTCAAAAAAAAGAAAAAAAAAAAAAAGAAGTGGCACAAATAAGCACCCGTAACAACAGTTTCAAATGGTGTAAATCAAAAAGTACAAAATGATGGGGGGAAAGATCCAGCAGAAAATCTTGGCTTAACAGAAATTTTACATCCTAAAAAATGTTACAGTGAAAAAAAAGCATTAAAAGGTATGAAAGAAAAAAGCAAAACTTGACAAAACAACAGGCCTACAGGTAGTCTTCTGAACCTACCTGCCCCTGATGACTGCAATCTTGCGGCAGATTTGACTGCTGAAAGAAGAGTTGCTGTCACAGGACTCAGCAGCCCTCTCAGAGACTTAACACCTCATCGGTCCTAACCTGCTTGGGCACAGAAGCCTCGATGTGCGTCAGAGCTGCAATAGTGCTCAAAGTGACCACATCCACCCAGGTTCGGTTTATTTGTTATCTTTTGTTAATGCAGCAGCCAGGACAAATCTTCCCTCACAGTTCTGTTTGAAGTAGCAACTACAAAGCAGATGGGCTTTAGCCCTGGCTAAGCAGACACTTGTGCCTGTTCAGCACTGTTCAAGCCAACAGAGGTTTCCCCATGGTCATAATCATCGTGTATGCCAGCTGCAAGACCAGGACCTAGACTTAAAAAAAAAAATCCAGGACAACTCTGGAATAAGGCTATTTGATATGCATGCTCACCTACATCAACCATGCCTTCTTCTGCAAGTATTATCCATGCTTTATCTGAGATAACTGACACTACTGATGTGATAAAATGACAAGGAAGTATGCAGACACAGACTTTGCAGTGATTATTTCACCCAGTCACGGGATGTAGTCACAATTCTAAATATTTAAAATGGGGGAAAGAACACAATCTATTGATCTAATGAGATCTGCCAAAGAAATTCAAGCAAATATAACTATTAGTCCTGAAGACAAGCCAAGATTACTGCCAGTCTAAAAAAATGCCACAGAATTTTTTGTTGCTTTTAGAAGCAATTTGCTTTGTAAGAGGCAAAATGACTCAGTAATGTTATTTTTTGTAGTCAGTAATATGCACAACGTCTGCTGTAAGAACCTACAGAAACACAGCAGAGTTTCCATCTTGACTGTATTTTTGCTCCCAAAATTTCCTGCTTCTAGAAAAGACAGGAAAAACCTCCCCTTTTACTCATGGCTCCTTGTGTACTGCCCAAGGACAGCCCCCTTTGCGTAGCTCCTAATCAAGGCAAGCCATCTAGCATTCAGTGACTGAGCGATGAAAACTGGTGCCAATTCTCATCCTGCTGCGTGCCTGAGACCTTCAGCTTACGCAGAACATTTCTCTGTGTCTTTTTATTTGTTTCTGTGGTTCCCAGGTGAGAGAAGTAATGAGGAAGACCATGAGAAGAAACTGGGATACTCCAGAGTGAGTTGTTTCTTTCACAGCTCTTCTACTTCAGAAAATAGTTATGGGTTAAGGCCTTTGATGACAGAGAAAATCCTGGTTTTCAGTCTGTATCTGGCTGTATTAAGATGACTCCTTTTGTTCCCTTGACATGAAGATCCCAGTGGTATTCACTTATAAATAAATGTGTTCTGTCACATTAATTTTCCTAGGTCAGCAATTCCAAACTTAATAGATGATGGTGTTCTCTTTAATGCATCGGAATTACTTTGTTTTACTGTCCATGAGTCTGACAGAACACAGGTGCCCTGGCAAGGAAAGCTGAAGGGTAACAGATGCAGTATGGACCATACTGAAGGCCTGGAAGAATTCCTCCAGGGTGTTAAGTGCACTCGGGTCTTCAAGGGAAACTCCTGTGAGTCTCAGTGACAACAAGAGTGCTTCAGAGGAGTGATCTACACAGCAGCAGTATTAGGGCTACATCAGAAAGCTCAAGCAAGCACAAAATTGAGGCTTGAGCAGTTTACGATTGCTATACAAAGGAAAATAAACACCTTTTTAAACACACTTTCCAGCCCTGAATGCATAGGACAGCAGAAAGGCTGAAAACATTGAAACCTTTGGAACTGCTCCATGTATGAGAGCATCAAAGCAGAGAAGAGTGAGTCTGACTCACAGCTGCGGAAGCTCAGCCTTTATGCAGAGATTCCCACCGTACCAGGCTTCCTGAGGCAGGGGACACCTTTGCCCTTAACCAGGAAATCACATCAGCATCCAACACCTGGGGACATCAGGCCAGAGAATGTTCGTGAGTCCACCTGAAGCATGAAGTCAGTCCACAGAGACAGTGGTCACAAGGTGACAGACTTCATCTCTCTTGGGACGTCTGTGCCAAGCAATGCCATGACATGTTACACTCTCCCAAAAAATTATGCAAAGGCAACAAATACACTTCTAGTTTTCAGGCTTTGTGTCATTTGCTAACATGTTTACCCTGTAAAACTCACAAGTTACATGACCAAAGATGCTGCATGTCCCTGCATTATGCCAACAAGCAGCCAAGAAACAGCCTCCAAAAAAACCCAGCGCTAGGAGAGTTACAGCAGCACAGCTGTGTGTATGTGCTGCACCTTAAAAAGAAAGCAAGAGCTATGGGACGTTCTGCCTTGCTTCTGTTTCAAACACAGGGCCCTAAGGAGAGAACCCCAACCAGACTCTGTTCACAATGCAACTGAAATATAGCTATGAAGCTGTTCTCCCCTCATATATATTTGCTACACTAGGAAGAAAAGACAGAAGAAGCCAGACAGCTGCCACTCAGAGGAGGGGACAACATGGTATGAAAGGAAGCAGAAGCAGCAGACTGTCACTAGACTTACAACAGGAGCACATAACTGGCAACTCCTGTCAAGTCAGGATCACATCAAGATAGGCTTGGTAAGAACATACAGTCTACATTCCAAATTGCTGAAAGCCAAGAGAAAGCTTAGGAAAAAAAGGCTGTGGTCCCATGAGACAGAAGCACAGAAGGGTTTCAGTGCTTGTCTGAGACAACACAAAAAAAACCTCAGCAAAACCAAAAGCTGTATCTCCCGAGTTGCAGCCAGATATTCTAACCACAGTATCTTTTGCCCTTGAACCAAGGGAAAGCAGCACCCTAAAACTGAATGCCTGGAACCAAGTTAATCCAGCAGGCCACCACTGACTGTAACTCTGGACTAGCTTCTTATAAGAGATTCATGTGCCTGAAGTGACTGAATCAAAAGTCCTCAATGGGACCGTTAAAGAGTGCTAAGGCAGCCATTTCTTCTTAAGTCCTTCTGAAGATCATACTAGGTGCCCATATTATTCGTTATGTGACTAAATATTCTTAAAAAAAATAGAGGGAAGAATGTCATCATCACTGCTATTTTCCTTATCTAATTACAGTCAAGCACAACCCTGCTAAATTAACAATTGCAAAATCAATGTTACCTTTCTGACTTTCAGCCCAGGTTACAGCTGAGGAGCCAGCACTAGCATCTCGCACAAATGAAGTAAGCCCCAGCCTCCCTTTCGGTTAGCACGAGTATTTTTTTCCAATAAATGTGTTTTCCCTTTTTGGCATCACTTTTGGCCTGTGGTAGTAGGGCTGAGAGATCACTGTTCTAGAACAAGTTCTTTCTACAAAAATAACCCTAAGGTAACTGCTACTCTTAATGAGAACATTACTATTTCTTTGACACATATTCCAGAGTAATATTTTTTTCCACCAGGTTTTAGCATTCTCTTATTTCCTAAGACACATGAATTTGGAGGAACATGCAGCATTAAACCGTATGACCGACAAAATGAGGGCTTTGTCCAGACTACTGCAGATGAAGTAGGTTTGAAGGACGCTGGTGCTGAGACCTACCTCTGCTATATTTTCAATACATAAAGCATTAGCAAAATAACAACATTATGAAAATTATGCAGTAGTACAACCTCAATTATAAATTAAGCAGAAACATAGCAGGAAGCACACTAACCTATGAAAACAAACACAAATTTCTATGCAGTACAGCATGACTTAATCAAGGTTATGCAGAAAACAGCACAGAAAATATTACATGCTCTCCTGTTCTTCTAGGATGTGTACACAGCTTACCTTGAAAACAAATCCTTCTGGACAGGTATGATCATACTTGTAAACCTTGTAGACTACCAGAAATACAACACACGTTAAGAATGCAAGAGCAAAAAGGACCAGCACAGTTACCTGTAAAGAAAAATAAAACATGCTCATGTTAGTAATACACTGCTTATTATATTGCTGTTTTGTTACTACAGGCAGCAGAAGCCAGCTGTGAATGCACTTTACAGTAAAATCAAGCAAAGGATAAAAACAGCTACTTAATTATCGAGCGAGAACAGGGAAGGAGCACATAAGCACTTCTATCTTCACCTTCTCAGAGAAGAAAGCAGATGATCTGGTCAGTGGCCTGTTGCCTCTGCACTGCAAGGCTTTTTCAGTTGCATTTCTGTTCAGTGCATACATGAGGCCAGAAGGACACAGTGAGGTAGCTTGGGCCTGCTGCTTTTTCAGTATTCGGATGATGTAAGTCTAGTTTATGACAGCTGATAAGCATGTTTGTTTTCCCTGGGCCTGTCCAAGAATGGAGTCAGGTGACAGTAAGTTAGTTACCACAGGTGTCATCCAGATAATACAAAGGTGACACTAGCAGGGCAAGGAGAAAGTCATGCCTGCCCTCTCTTGTTAAGATGAGAGTTTGTTGCGCCTGCTGTGAACATATGGATAGTTACACCAGTAGTCTGCGTGCCTGGTTGCCCAATGCTCCTTAATTTTTAGGTTGAACAGTACTTCTTCATCACACAGAGACTGTACAGGAGTAGTTCACTGCCAGATCCATAAGGGAATACACCATGTTCAGCACAGGGCTATCCTCAAGGAGTTCTGTTGCACCTCTTTCCACGGTGCTCCCAGAGAAGCCATGCCAGACTGCATTACATGGCACTGACTTCACCATGTCCTTCAGTACCTCTGTGGTCCTGAACTTGGGCTGGAGGAAAATCAAAGACACACCTGAAGCTGAATCTGAAATCAGTGTCAGTATCAAGCTGACCTTTCCCAGGAATAAACTCTGAGCAGCTGGAAACCAGCAGCCTTTAAGGTGAGACAGGAGACAGAACAACCTCTAGAATTACCTCACCCATTGACAAGAGAAAGCACAAGAGCTTGGCCAAGCAATTACTCTGCAAAGGTCCATAATTCAGACCAGTTTTTGTGGAAGGTGCGAGCTGAGCAAACAGCATTCATTACCTGGGAGAGGGTCCCAGAAGTGTGGTTTAATTATTCTAAAGCTTCTACTAATAGACAAATGAGTAGCTCAAGAGTAAGAGTGGTTGAGTTTTTGTTTTTTCTGGCAAGTTAGAAAGAAGCTAGCATGTGCTACAGCACAAGAAACAGTAATAAACAGAAACAGACAAGATTATGTTATCAATTAACACAAAGTATAATATCATCTAAATTTGAAAGGAAGATGAGTAAGCCAGTTATATATACCTCCTAAAAAGAGAACTTAGGCACATCAGGGTCAATTATGCAAACAAGAATAATCAGGTATTTGAGAAAGTAACAAAAAAAATTGTAGCTTTGCCTCTTGTTAAAAAAAAAAAACAAAAACCAAACACAAACCACCACACACTCCCTTTTATAATAAACCCCAGAACGAACAGGATTTGCAACAGTGCAAACTGTGTGTGGCAGGGGAACTAGCACATTGAAGGACTGAGATGAACTTTTAGGGACGTCTCATGCTGGGGAAGTGAACTTCACCATGGGCAGGCAACAGTGAGCGCTAAATTTCCTGGCTGAAACAAGGTTGGGAAGTATTGTGTGCTCCTGA
This sequence comes from Syrrhaptes paradoxus, assembly GCA_013400615.1. Taxonomy (NCBI): domain Eukaryota; kingdom Metazoa; phylum Chordata; class Aves; order Pterocliformes; family Pteroclidae; genus Syrrhaptes; species Syrrhaptes paradoxus. Next base: position 90,658 of record VZTO01021615.1, read on the forward strand.
AGCCAAGGATTTTATAACAATTTTTGATAGACAGAAAATAAGCAAAAAACAGACAGCTGGAGGAGAGGCAGGGAAAACTGCAGATCAGAAAGTAATTTAGCAAAAGAAATGTACATATTAACGCAACAATGCCAATTGAAATGAGACATGGAGCACAGGACCTTTCTGGATAATAGCAACATCTTTAGTTTCTCAAAACAGTCACTGGATTTAAAAAAAAATTAAATCATATTCTTAATCACCCTCTGAAAACCTCACACATCAATTTTCAAATCTAACTAGTCTTGCCCCAAGTTTATTACTTGTTTGCATACACAAAGGTTAACGTGGATAGACCACTCTGTCTTACCAACCTCGTATTTTCTGCTCACATGTCCCATGTCTCACTATGGCCTGCTGGAATCCAACAGATAAAGCACATTTTCCTGTCTGGACATTCTCAGTGGCCCAGTTTAATAACGACCAACATGAACCCTACCCTGCCTCTCCCCCCGCCCCCCTCACTCCTGGGCAGGCTATGCCCTAGCTCAGCCCTTCCCATATGGCTTTAATCAGGCCTCTCCCTTTTTTCTCCTACAGTTGTGTGGGGCCCCTTCCTGTGTTTCCTCAGCCACCTCATCTGCACACACATACAAGGTCCTTCTCACTCTGGCTTGGCCCAAACCTTCCATCCAGTCTTCTAGTGTTTTCCCCTCCCCACAACTGTAACAAGACTTATTTTCTCTTCTCCTCCCAAAATTCTCCTTGCACTACAGGCTCAACTGACTTTTCTCCCCAAAGCTTCCAGTTACCACTTGGGCCTCCTTGTCCCACTTCGTTAATGCCTCGCTGGTATCTCCAAGTGCCACATGCTGCTTGTCACACTGTACCCTGGCTTCACCTGCCCCAGAGCAGGGCTGCAGCCCTGTCTGCCTGTGGGGCCGTGGGCGCAAGGCATTCCCCCACTGAGCTCCAGCTGCTGGGGGGCAGCGTGGGAAGACGAGGAAGCAGAAAGGAGGGAGCACTCCTCGCCCAGCCGAGCAGCTCTACAACACACACATGGCCCGGCCCAAGCTGCAGGTTTTGGGTCATTCACTCCCCACTGACTCAAAAGTGTCTGTTCTACTGCTCTTTCCGTTAAAGAACAAAGGGAAAAGAGAGACTAGAAAGTGGCGATAGAACAGATAAAATCCAGATGGGATAATTGCTGAGGCTCCCCATGCCCTACAAGATATATTCTGCACAGCCTTTGAGAAAGGCTGCTCTCTCTAGGAGCACAAGCCTGTGACATGGGACACACACACACCACGCAGAACAATTGCTGTGGTACGGATCAATTCAGCTCGTATTTGTTTCCTCCACAGATAAACAGTTTAAAATGCTTTGAAAAAAATTCTCAAATCTCAAAGTATCTTAACCATATTCCCTGCCCATCCTACCAGCAGGGAACAGTAGAATTATTATTTCCCAGTTGTCACCATTTGACACACAGTTGAGGCCTCAAGAACATACTGTAAACCTAACAAGCTATTTTGTAGTTGAGACCAAGTATGAGGCAATAGAAAAAGATTTCCACAATCATTGCAGGATCACTCTTCCCAAGGCTCTGCAACTGTTCTGGAAAGTAATGTTTTGATTTCAAAAGAGATCAAAAGCCTCTTGTGCAGATTGCTGGAGCCTGGCAAGTTGCAGAGCCACAACCTCAGAGCTGCTTTGCTGAGACACAGAGCGTTTACCTGTGCGGAGCTGTGAGTTCTCACTGCTCGTACAAGCATGGTTACTCCATTGCCACACAGTAAGCCACTGGAAAGAGCTCTCAGGGCTCATGGTTCATCATTCTCACGGAATCTTTCTCCCTCACTTCCTGTATTTCCTAATGTTATTAGTTTCGGTATTAACATGTAAATTTTTACTCTCATTATCTCCAATAATTTGCAATCACACTCCATTTGCAAATCCCTAATCAAGTAAGCTCTTGTCTCCTTCCTATTAGGAGAGAATCTCCCTTCTCTTACCATCCTTCAGGATATGAGTAACTTCTATGTAAGTAAAGGACAGTTGCACATGCAAATGACACAGATGGAAAGAAATCCATCACCAGATTCCAGGGTGATCGCAATTACCTGTTAATCCAATCCACTTCTCCCTTGTAAGATGAAAATCCTTCTCTACCTTTTAACAACCATTTTCCTTCACTCTCCTAATAACCCATCACTGACAGTCCACAATTGCCAGATCTCCAGGTTAACTTCTGAACCTGACGCAGTCAGCTTCCCTCCCCGGACAGTTACAGACCGTGACTCTAACCCTCTGCCTCACTGTCTGAGCCCCTTCCTCCCAGGTGCCTTTCAGAAATAAAAGTATGGGAAGAAGGAAGGTGACAAGCAGCTCTTTAGACCACAAGCGCTACTAAAGCTGTAATTTTATTGCTTTCTTCCACAGCAACTTTGCACACTCTCTATAAACTAAAGGAAAGTTATTCTCTTCTTCTTACTGGGGCGCTAGCAGCAACTTGGCCTCTTCTGTTCAAGGTCAGAGAGGATGCAATACATGCGCAAGCACAACTCCCTCTCTTCTGGAAGGAAATCTTGAATCTCTTCTCTTTGTGGTAGCCAGCTGGCTGTGTGCAGGACCAGAACAGTAGGAGCAGAAATCTTTTGCATTATTATGATCATTCACTGCCACATACATTCTGCAGAACTCCAAGGTGAGTGTCACATCACACAAGTGATGAGCTTTTAAAACACTTTTTATGAAATAATGACAAGATAGTACAAACAACTGTTTCTTTTAACTACGAACTCAATGTGTGGTTTTGTTTTCATCTTGAGAGTGTCCTTTAAAGTTGCTTTTAAGGGGATCTGGCAGCAAAACTAAGTGAACAGAAAAGATGACAGGATACTAAATAAGTGTCAGATTTTTGAATAGATTGTAAGTGAAGAGCAGAAGGACAATGTCTAGCCGGAAGCCATTACAGTAATCGAAATGAGAGATGACTAATGAATGAACTAAGTGTACCCACAGCAAAAAAAAAAAAAAGTCTTCCAACTCTGCAAGCATTTAGCCAAACAAATGAAACTCACCAGATCTGACAACTACATTAACATGTAAACAACTCATGATAAGGCCTTACCATCAAGATCTTCCCAATCAGTCCATCCTACCATGCTACAGCTGTGAAACACCAAAAGCTGTATTTTCTCTGGCTGGCTACTGCAATCTCCTCCTTCCTCACTTCACTAACATTAGTTGTGCTCCCTTTTTAATCAAGCCAGAATATTACAGCAAAATTCATCAATTGCACCAACTCAGCCTGCTTCTTTTCACACCCCATCCCGTCTCCTGTCCCTTTCTGAAAAAACTATGAGCCATGTTTTGAGGCAGGCACAGGTCTGCGCCTTTTGCTCCTCTTAGCTCTATCTCCTGCCCTTTTGCCTGTATCCCACTATCCCACTAAAGCCTGGGTTCCATCTGTTTTTCCTCTACCTTCACCTCCACCTTTCTCATCATGCCTCCTCCTCTTGCCCGAAATTATTTCATTAACCCACTCTTACTGTGCAGCACTGCCTTCCTTCATGCTTTTCCTTCCATCATGGTTTTCCTTCCATCATGCACCTTTCAGCATACAAACACACCTAGGAACATTCCTGTTATTACAAGAAGTGGAACTAAAGTGGAACTAACAAGATGTGCAGTAATTTTCATTGCTCAGTCACTGGCACTTGGTCACATCTCATCTCTGCTCTACATCTCTGCCTTATCTATTTCAATTGAAGCCTCTTGGGAACACAAATTTCATTTCTGATTTGTCTGTAAAGTGTTACACACAGACTTGGTGCTAGCACCAAACAAAAAGAGTGAAGACATACATCTTTAGAGCACCTGTCATATGAAGTGATTTACAACCAATTTATGCTTTGCTCACCAGTGAAATGCAAAGTCCTCTGGGATGAAATACAGCAACTCTGCATAGCCATTTAGGACAGGAAATTAAGATTATTGCTATCCAATTTAAACTACAAGAGAATTTTAGGCAGGCAGACTGTAATTACAATAGAATGTGTCTGGCTACATCCCACAGACTAGAATTCATAAAACATCATCACACTGACTTCCCTGCAAATGGCCATGACCTCCATTTCACCTCTCTTCACTAAAATCCTGCATCTCCAGCTGCACAATGCCCTCTACCAGTGCATTAGAGAACACTGAAATCAGCTCTCCGCTTCCCCTAGCATTCCTGCTTTTCCAAAATTCTGTTCTTGTTTGCTATTACATGGGCATGTCCCTAGAAGTTTATGAAAAATGTGTCTGAAACAATGCACTTAAGGATTAAGAAATGTTCAAATTGAAGAAAACGGCAACATGAAAGAAAAAAAGGAACATATACATCTATACATGCAACACCTGACTCGTATTCATTTACAGAGCAATCAAAGTTATACAGAACAACTTGGTAAAATTTCCCATACTTGCGATGGCAATATACAAGATGACCGGTGACTCAAAAGACAACCAGATGCCTCATTTCAAAAAGTACCTCAAACATCACGTCATGTTTAGCTATATGACTAGAATCCATCTATTAAACGCAAATTCCTCACCAGAACACTCCCATCAAACCTTTGTGCTCACATGGATGATAGTTTTGGGGTAGATTGTACAGAAAAAGCCAGAGAAATCCTTCTCAAACACAGATGACAAAGAGAATGAGACAACTGGCTTGGATGCTTACCTGGAGATGACTGGGAGTGGCAGCAAGAAAGGCAGATAGATTAATGAAGGACAGTAACCGAAAAGAAGCTACAGACCCAGTGCTTATTAAGAGCAACAATGCAAGATAACAGAACCAGCCTGCAAGGGAGCTGATTAATGAAACCTGAGGGAGATACTGTTAGACAAAAACAGGTTAACAAGGCAGTGGCCTTGAGAGTCTAGCACTGTGGCTTAACACAGTGTTCACAACAGTGTTCCCATCATCCTCCATCACATGGCACCATGTATTAGCTTCTTCACTACAAAGATCTGAAGAAGCAGTTCAAGAAACCCTGCGGCCCAGATAAGAACCTTGTTACCTTCCCATACAAACCCAGAAGATATTACTGATGCCAGGAGAAAGGCTGGAAAAGGTTACTATGGAAGAGGAAAGGCTATGTGAGTGTTACATCTGGAGAGACCCAAAACATCTGTGTCTGATGGGTACAATGGCAGAGACCTGTCTTAAAGCAGGGGAGCTGCTGTTATGCATCCACTTTACTTACATCTTCCAGCTCTGACCGTAAAAAAAATTCCTTTTTGCCAAAAATTTAGCAGGAGGATTGGCAATGTCGTATCAGAGAATTATCAAACATTAAAAAAAATGGAAAACCAACAGTTAGCATGCAGTGCCTTTACTTATACTATTTGTTTTAAAATAGCAGTTACACTGAAATAAGAATCTTCTTTCTCCTTCTTGCCTGAAGTAATAACAGAAAATCTCAAAGCCTGCCAAACACTTCATACTTGTGAGCACCTCTAATCCTGTGAGTAGTTCGACTGAAGAAAACAGAACTACTTGTGGCAGTAAGTACCTGTCACTCTTCCAGAAGTAAGTGACAGAATATACTTAAGGACATGATATCCCGTACAGGTATCAGCTGGCATCTCATGCACCTAACAGACTTTTTAAGTGGGAGCAAAGAGCTACTCAACACACAGACTAATCACACAGGAACAGAGAAATATTTTCCTCCTCTTTGATTATTTCTGCAGCAATAATAATCACTGGTATTACTAAGAACAGGTAAAAAAAATCTTGAGGCAGAAATACATTTTAAAGGATGACCAAAGATCAAAAATGTAATATTTAAACATATGTTGCATACATTTTTTCAGTCTTAAAATGACAACATACAACTGCGAGGACTGATTTTGAAAGGAAAACTCGATTCCTCTTCCGTAACCTCATGCAGAAATTTTAACAACTGCTTGCTACTTGATAGTACATGGCTTGCACCATATGGTCTCACCATGGAAAACAAGCTTGAAGCTTTGGCTCTGCAGTTAGATGTATGTAGAGATGTCAAGGCTGAAGTCTGAAGAATTGAATTGCCTTTGAATAGAACCAAATGGCTGAAGATATACCACAGCTTGGGTTTATTTAAGGGCTTGAAATTTATTGAGAAACATTAAGTGTTTGCTTTCAAAATACTTCTGGATGTTCTTTATCCAGGTTTCCCCAAAGACAGAAAAAAAATCTCATGCTTGGGTACAACAGATATTTTTTAAAATTGGCAAGTTTGTGCACACCTGTCAATTGTAGCCCAATTCAGTGGGTGCCAGAACAAACATCCCACTACAAAATCCAACTGGAGTTAGTAAAAACGCTGCTCTGTCAATGGGGGAGGCAAAGGTTTGGCCTTGGGTAACTGATACCATAAATTTTCTCCTGCAATAACTTCCTCCTATGTCCCAATTCATAAAACTCCTTTAAAATTACATTTCCAGCCTTGTATTATTCCGTACAGCAGACAATTGGCAGGAGAGAAACATCTGCCTCATTCAAAGTTGCTTTCCAGGTGGGAATGTCCAACTCCCCACATTAGCCTATACTGTTCAAAGAACAAGAGCAATACTTCTATTTCTCAATGAAAAATAATCTTCAGTGAAAAATCACATCTTCCTTGGTGTGGTTAGTGCCATAAAACTAAATTAAGACAATAGGGTTCTCAGAATCAGGCAGCCTTCACATTCTTCTGACAGATTCTGATTTGAATTCAGAATGTGGCTTCATACAGCAAAAATAAACTTTCAGTTTTCTTTGTAAACGTTCTCAGCTCTGTTGTAATAACTATGACAATGCTGAAAACACATTTTATAATTTCTTATTCACCCAGCTGCTAAACCACTAAATGATCTACATGACATATGCACACGCTGGAGTTGCTTCATTTGTTATAGTATGTGCTATAACTCAAGAAGAACAGCTTTAGATGATCTGCACTGCTGAATCCCAAAAATGCAATCTGCTTTGTCCTTATTTAAGAAGTACATCTTAGAATACACATGTGAATTA
>VZTO01021617.1:0-23699 GCA_013400615.1 Syrrhaptes paradoxus
ATGAGCCCTGCTAGATCCTGCGCATCCTGTAATTCTATGATTCTAAATCTATTTCCTTACAGAGGAAAAAAAACCCAATAAAAATCAGGCATGAAACACAATTTAAAACCGCTTCTTTTCATGCAGCATTTTTTTAACCAATTCAAAGGTCTGAAAACCGTTCCTCTGTGGTATGGCAGAAGCATATGGTGGTGACAAGCTCTACTCTCTGAAGAATATCCTCCCCAGAGGGGTGCGTTTCATTTAATTGGAAAAGTCTGGGGCCTGACTGAAGCAACAGCATATGCAGCCTGTCATGTTTCCAACTAGAAAGCTCATTCTCACTGTCGTTTAAACATGCACTTTCCCTCAGCTATCATCACTGAACATGTTTTATTTTTCCATTAAGTTTTAGCCCACTGTTTGCACTTAATCCTGTTCTTGTCAGCAAGGCACGCATGTTTTTTAATTCTTAACCACAAATTTTCCAAGTGGTGTGTTGATGTCACTAACTGACATGACAAACTTTTCAAAACTTCCAACAAGAACTGGGGACTTCCTCTGTTGATTACTGCGCATCTAACCCAAAATCCAGTCTTTCTCCAAAGGTTTATAAACTGCCACACTAAAGGATGGTAGCATCACTCAAGCTGAGGTCAAGATATTGTTTTAACATCTGATTTTCTAAGCAGCATGTAAAATACAAAACAAACAAGGGTTGTTCTGCAAGCTATTACAATTGCTTATTTGCAAAAATCTGGGTACTTCTTAAAACCTCAAATTTTATATCTTTGCAAAGCAGATTTTTGAAATGGGTATGAAGAAACATTATGGCATCAAGATGATCCTCAGTGTGCAACTTCTATGAATATCCCTAGCTCCGGTTCTGATCTCGACAAACTGGATTAATTTTATCTGGTATCTAGTGAATCCCTTTAAGGAAGCAATACCCAACACCACAAAAGCGTAACATAGAGAAAAGTCAGCTCTACAACATCATTTTGCTCAAGACAAAGTAGGCAACATTACTTTCTGGTAAAACTAGCAAACAAGAAAAAGAATTTGCAGGGAACGTGATGTCAACGCAGCCTGTACCTCAGAATGGCACGTCACGGGTGAGTGAATACTGGCAGTAATACAGCCTTCCTTGTTCCAGCTTTCTGAGAATGCGTTAAACATCTTAATTTGGTATAAGACCCATTTTACAGAGTGCTTCTTTCTGGATATTTTGTCTCACACACATGTGCACATACACAATTTTGCATTCATTTTAAGAGGTAATATTTCAAGGTGGCCAAAAGTATACACACTTATTCAGGTTTTCCTTTAGCTGTACCATGAAGGGCAGTAATGTTAATTAAGCAGAGATGGTGGTAAACAAACCTCTACTAAGTAGGAACACCAAGAGGATAACCATGCCAGAGATGCTGCTGTCTATCTGCCTGAATGCAGAGGTGCTGTATCAACAAAGAAAATCTACTTTTTCCTCACTGTTTGCACAGTTGAGCAGATCATTGAACTTCAGGAAAAGATACCAAGATAATATAAACAGCGACATATACTTCACACACCACAAAAATCACACCCAAATTTCTGTTTTGTACAACAGTTCATCCAATCTACACAAACTAGGAGACACACCTCTTATTTTCCGTTCTTTGAGCTCCCTTGAAAATATTTGGGCTAGGCTTATCTGAAAATACAGGTGGGTTTTGAGGTGTGCAGTTTTAGAGTGGCTGCATCCATATTTCTTTAGCAGAAATCAGGGCATATACTGAACAATATTTTTCTCACTCCTACAGCCAGCAAGCATGTAATAGAACCCAACCTAAGAGTTACTCGCCTCAAAAGGCCATTTTTATTGATCTTTGTTTCTTTTCGCACATCCTCCTTCCCTGATGTCACCCCATCTAAAGACTATCATGCTGCACAAAGTCCAGACAGAGTTTATAACGCAACTTAGACTATGTGCTTCAGTGCTTCTCAGGCACCTGTACTTCCAGAGCGAAATAGTTTTAACAGTGGCTTAAGACCAGCCTGTACAACAAGACTATATTGAAAATAAACCTTAGGAGTGAGCATGTAATGTAAACTTAGACATAAATATTTAAGAATAGAAACAGTACCCTGCAAGGTGTACTACAGAATTTTCATTACTTCTTCCATGTATTATGAGATCTGCTTAATAATGATTGAGTATTTTCTTTTTAAACCATCAAGGTTACTTCATATAAAGATGAGCATCATCCTTCTCGCAGGAAGTGACCGTGTCTCATACTGTGTTTAAACACAGCAAACCTCTCCTCTTCCTTTTAGTCCCAGTTCAGCACAAGTAATGCCTCTCAGCTAAGCTTCAATTTTCTGTTGCTTCTTTAGATGCTGGAGCTGAAAGCATGAGTACATAACACACAGAATGAAAAGCAGTGATGTATTTAAGCAAGGCCATACCTGAATACTCCTTCCATTTGGTCTTTGGTGTAGCCTTTTCCACTTTCCCCTGCAGCAGATGCATTGCTCTCCTTCGTGCTATTGGGCTTACTTTGATCATTGCTACTGGCTGGTTTTCGGCAGTAAGCGCCTCCCCCAGCAGCACTTCCATTCTTCGTAATAGCTTCCAACAAAACTATAAAACAACAGTATATCATAGTATCATTATAGGCATTAGCATTTAAGTCGGGGCTCTCAAGTATCTTAAACAGGAGCACCACATTGTGAAAGACCAGCTACTACATCCTCCTTCCCTGCTGATCACCACTTTGTACCACAAACATTTCTGAAGGCAGTTTAGCAACTCCTTTTTGCGGCAAAACTATGGAAAATTGCTTCAAAATTAGTGCCTGGACTCCCCTCCACCTCTTCCAAGATAATTTAATACTGGAGAGGATTTGTCCCGGTCCTTCATTTCTAGATGTTTTCTAGAGGCACTGAACCCATTCTTTGGGGTGCAAACATCAGAATACCTGAATAAGCAACCGTAAATAGAAAAGAGGAACCAGCCTAACACTCTAGAGAATCTGCAAATTATTCCATACAGAGATAAAGCCTGTCTCCAGCACATTTCAGTTGCTACAGTATATATAGCTACCTGTAACCTGAGCCATTAGTGGCCACAAATTGATGCTCTACAGCCCTTCCAGGCAATACCACCTGAAATTCAAACTACTGTTAAATGCCACAGATAAGTCAGGACCAGCCAACTACACTCAACTGTTGAGACCTGGATCTTGAAAACCAGCATGGTTTTGCTAGATCTCAAAATCCTCTTTCCTTCCATGTTCCAACAGATGGCAAATTGAACAGTTTTCATAAATCATCAGACACAAAGTTTTCTGCTTCTTTCTGGATATAGGCCTGTATTTTGGGAGTATCTTTTTTTACCAATAAATCAGAAACAGTACCATTCTAACTTAAGGGACTGCACACAAAGCACAATGTGGATCAAAGATTATTATTAAATTATCTTTCCTGAAAAGAGATCCCTTCAGAGCAAGATAGCAAACTACATAGGCCAAATTTATTTCTTAATCAACTGAGTTACTGTCTCCATAAAAAAAAAGCCCTAATAAAAATTCCCAAAGAAAAACGTCCCACTCACTGTAAAAGCACATTACAGGCTTACTGTTAAAAAACATTTTCTTCTAGAAGCTAGTGAGAAGCCTGAAGGATTTTCTCCTAAATCTAATTAAAAAATTTCTCCTCTGACTAGCACAGCCTCTCTCAGAGCAGCAGCAAACTGGGATCTTCCACATCATAGCCTGTATCTCAGAGAGCCACAGGAAAGAGAAGAAAGCAGAGCTTTGTTTAAGTGGAGAAGAACCACTTCCCTACGATGTGCTTCTTAAAACTCTCCAGTATTTGCTTTTACTTATTTATTCATTTATTACCCACTGGCTACAGCTGTCTGAAGCACTGCAGATGAACAGTGAACACTCAGCCTGAACAAGAAAGTCAGCTGACTCCAGTGCTGGTCCTGCGCTTACGCCTGCCTCAGCAAGTTGATCAGAACGAGCATTTTACTGCAGAAATAAAGAAAAGGCTAACATTGAGATGCTCAGTTGTATACCGAGGGGATGTTTTCACTACAAATGAAATTAAGTTCTTGAAAACAGGGGAGCTATATAGCTGCATTGTGGATTATAACTGAAACACATATCCAAATATTTGCAACAGTTTATTCTCATATCATCCCTTAGGGCACTTAAAGCTCCGAGGTAAACAAAGTAATAAGAACTCCACCAAAGTGACTGTGACTGCAGACTAAGAACTAATCAAGAACAGAGATTTGAACAGACAGTGCCCTCAGAATGAAGCATTTTCAGTCCAAATGTGCTCCAGACAATTGATAACAGAAAACAAAACTGTTTTTCTTCTCTTCTGTGACTTTAGATATTTAATAATGGTATCATGTAGGATCCTACCAAACACATGACCCCAACCTACCCTCTAGAAATAATGCTTACTCTACAGTTTTGCAAATCCTGCCTTTCTATTGGTACCACTCTAGAAATTTCCCATCCCTGCACTAATGCTTGTGCAAAATCAATAGTAGTAAAATGGCAGAAACGCAGGTATAGACAACATTTTTCACCTCTCTCACAGCAAGCTTAGCTGCTAAGTCTTTTCATGAACTGGTTTGTCTGCACTATACTTTCAATGTTACTACTTCCTAACCACATTCTTGGACCTCCCATCCCCATAATGGGGACGCACTGCTGAGAAGACAGTGCAGGATGCTTAACAAAAAAAAAAAATTAAAAAAAATTAAATCTGCAAGTGTTAATTTCTTAAGATAGCAGGACACAGCTTATACAAACATACTATTGTTCTGTGCTGAAAAAGAAAGTCGTACAAAGGGTCTGAGGCCAGTATTTTCTTCAAAGAAAAGATACAGTTCAGATATTCAGGAACAACTCTAACTCTTCCATGAACTGCTGGTGGTAAAACCAGCTGTTAGAACTGTAGCACTAACAATGGAGTAAAGAAAACTTTCACTGTCCATCTCAATATTTTAAAATGGGACACAAAGAACCAAAGACTTATTTTGTTAGCAGTTAAGACAATCTCATCTGCAAATGTGTCTGAAGGCTCTCCTGTGTGTACTGCTACCTGCTGCTGAATGAAAGATGCTTGCACTGCATTTGATTCCATGATGCTTACTTTCATTAATGGAAGAACTGCTGAATTAGGACTTCATACTAAACACAACACCCTAAAAAATTAAGCTCACATACTCCTGAAAAGGCTGCGTTTACCGGCAGCATCAGAAATAGTGCAAGAAAATCTTACGAAGCACTGAAAAATAAAGCTGTCCTTAACGTGATTTTCTGCCTTCAACTCCAAAACAGAATGGCATCTAAAGTTTGAAACGGAGATCTTATCCTTTGTTATCTTTGAATCCACTTTTACAAATCTTTTCCAGACAAGCAATTAGTTTCCACTGAGTTGCAAGATGAATCATTAGCAAAAATCCTAATCAAACAATGTTTTGAACAGCTGAATTGTAAAACAATTTTCTAGCAAAGAGTGACGCCAACGTGAACACTGCTACTATGAAGTCCTCAGCTAAGTATCACTAAATAAGCACTGACCTTACGTTTCACACTAGTAAAGCCTTAAAATAGCACTGCTGCAGTCAGTGTGTTTCAGGCAGAAGCTTTGTTTAGCAAAGCTAAACTTCACTGATGTCTGAACTAGTGCTGAACACACTTTAAATGCAAACATCAACAAAACCAATGCATACAAAGTATTGTTTTAGAGACTGCAGTTAAACCTGCTCGCTGGACCTCAGTAACAAGCTGGTATGAACTACCTTCTAATACATACCTCAAAGAGAAAATCAGTGATCACAGGGCTGCACCATATTGTCCTATCACCATATAAACCCAACTCATCATGACTGTAAAATAAGAATTTGTGTTAGAACTGAGAGAGCTCACAAAACCTTAACTGTTTCATTCTCTTTGGTATGTGCTATGACATTTTCAATTATCTAATCAATTACTATTTTTTTCCCAAGTGGACCCCCCACCTGATTTGTCTAAAAAAATGACAATGAGATAACAAAGCAGTCATCTCATTTGTCCTTAGTCAGTGTAAAATTCCAGTTCTAATTTACTGCACACCTTCCAGTTACTGTCCTGAAAAAAGGACATTCTATGTCCTTGCAGCTTACTGCACTAAAAGTGCTATTTAAGTGCCTCTAAAACTTAAAAAAAAAAAAAAAAAAATCAATGAGTTGGTGTTGTTTCACAAGGAAATGGGATGAGTTGAAAAGAATTCCCAAGCTCCACAGCTAGAAAACTGAAGCATAGAGATACAAGTTTACAGAGTCCCCTAACTTCTAAGTACCTAGTTCAAACCATGCCTAGGGCCTGATTTTTTTTTCAGTGGTATTAGGGCACCGCAATTCTCATTAGCTTCAGATGGAGCTTTAACTGCCCATGGTTCCCCGAATCAGACCTTTGTTTCAAGCTGAATACCTGAAAAATTAAGCACAAGTGATCAGCAGTCACTAATGGAAAGCAAGTGGCAACTTATTTAACATCACAAAGAAATCCTGTGAAGTGTTCAGCTCCAGTACACAATTCCCCAGCTTACAGTTCACTACCACAGCCACAAGACCATCTTCTTTTCACCAGATCCCTACCTCATTTGTGACATACTTTGCTAATTTCCACAGTGAATAAAACAAGTGTCCTACAGCCAATAGCCTAATTAGCCATCTATTTCTTGCACTGAATACTTTACAATGGTGGTAGCAGTCCTACTTAAAAGACAAGAAATCCCCAACACTCCAAACATAAATCAGATGGAGATATCTTTTTTCCTGAGAGCTACTGTGACTCTTATTGTTGAGGTATAAGATGATACAAAGCCACCTGAAACAAAGCCACTCACTCTCTTTGGTGAAAGAAGCTGAACTGAAGCCCTCAGTTGCCTTCCTGCCTCCTGACCAACACAGCTTGCAAAAAGTTAGAAGTTATTTTCACGTATATCATCTTCTTAAGCCACAGAAATTCAAGGTAACACGGCAAACTTCTGCTTCTTTTATTTCAGAGAGGTATCTAAGGTGGCAAGAATATAAACAGTGCCACATTCTTGATCCAAAGAAATGGTTACCTTCTCCCAGGTGATTTACCAGCAACATCCATCCTGTCTTGCAGAAGGGAAAAAAAAACCACACACACACTCAAAAAACTATATACCATAAAGCAGAGAAGCCCTGATGAGATACTTGCTTATTGTTTGCATATAAAAAAATAGTCAGGAGATAAGAGAGGACAGAAGACATTCACTGAATCTGCTCTCCTGACTTGAAGGCTTCACTAGAGAATAAAATACAGGACAGAACACGTCCAGTCAGGATTTCACCCCAGAATGGTAAACACTGGGGCCTTTAAGTCAGTCCAGAGCACCGAAGCCTCTCCTACTCCTTCCACCGCATAGACAATGTGAGCAAGAACCAGAGGAATGCAACAAGCCACTGCTGCATCCAAAGGTATTTCCAGATGACTGCTGACACTGTGACAGAAGACTCCAAGAAAGGTACCAGCTCTGCAGACACTGAAACCTTACTATTGTTTATTTCGAAAAAATAATTAGATCTAAACACCTTTTGCTACAAAGATATTAATTATTTTTCAAGTTTTAGCACAGAAGTGCCTGAAAAGCCAATGAAGTCACAGGGGTAGCCACCTATCCCGTTTTCCACGCCGTGTGCAGTTCCTACAGAGCTACTGCACAATCAGAGGAAACTGAGAAAACCCAAATTACCGGTGAGCTAGAGGATGAAGACACTGCCTGGCCTGGAACTGCAGCAGCTCTCATGGCTGCTAGCGAGGCCAGGACCAGCCAGGGACAGAAGAGAAGCCAACTCAGCCTGTCTCGGCCTCAGGCCCGAGGTGTCCTGCCGCTAACCGGCTCTAAGCCTGCTCTGTGTAACCCCCGCTTCGGCCTTTTCCTGCCGGAGCCCCGCCGGCCGCCAGGGCCCCAGCCCGGGATGCTTTAGGGCAGCGCTGTGAGGACGCGCCGCCGGGTGCCTGTCGCCTCAGCGCCTGGGCCTGCGAGGAGCCGCCGCACGGGTAACGGCCTCCCCCGGGGGAGTAGAACCGCTCCCCGCCCCCAGGCCCGGCGGTCCCCGCTCATCCCGACGGGAGAGGGGAGGAGGGGCTACTGCAGCGGCAGGGGAGGGGGCCGGGCTTCACCTCGGGCCGTGGCGGTCGGGTAGAGCTTCTGGGCCTTGCTGAGGAAGCGGAGGGCGCGGTCGCGGTTACCGGCCTCCAACGCCTCTCGTGCGATCTCGATGCACTTCTCGGCCTCATCCCGGTTCCCCTCCATGGGCTTCTCCTTCCGCCGCCTCCGCCCGCCGCAGCGCAGAGAAAAGGGGCCTGAAGCCAGAGCGGAGCCGGGCGGGGCAGAGAGAGCAGAGGAGTGGCCGAGAGGACGGGCGGGAACTCCCCTCACTCCACCAGGCTCATCCCGCCGCTCCGCGCCGCCGGTACCCGCAGACCCGGCGCTCGGCCCCGGCAGCCGGCCCCTCGCCTGCTTCCGGGGAACCTCCGCGCATGCGCCGCCGCCCGGGCCGGGGGCGCCCCGCCCACCCCGCCGCCAGCCCCACGGCTCCGGCAGCTGTGCGCGCAGCGGGCTCGGCCCGGCCGGGAGTGCCGCCGCCTGGCAGCAGCCCGAAGGAGCCGTCTGCGGAGGAAAAGTACCGGGCGGGCGGCTGTGTGCTAGCGCTGCACTGCGGCCCCGGAGCGCCGCACCCCCCGGGCTGCGGGAGCAGCATTGCTGGAGCCCGTAAGGATGCGAGGGGAGCCCATGCGCTGCCATTCGTTGCAGTGCATTAACTGTGCTCTAAGGCACTGGAAAGCACCTCATAACTGCTGACTTTAATTAGCGGCATCAATTACACCCTGCCAAGGACTGCTATGCTGGGAAGTAAGCACTCATGGGCTGCCCAGCGAAGCACAGCAGCTCCTGAGGATGAGTGCACTGTCTAGCCAACACCGACAATCTAGGTCACCGCCTTCCAGCTACAGCGCTGCAGCAGAGATCATTACCTGAGAGAGGTTACAGAAACTGAATAACCAGCTCACTGCAGAAGCATCTTTCCTGGAAGTATTTAGCCGCTGGAGAAGCAGTTCTGGAAGGAAGCCTTGGGGCTTGCTGCCTCCAGCCACAGGAAACATCCTTGACAGCAGCATGTTTTGCCTCACAGAAAGGATGAGGCTTCCCTTAGCACAGCAAGAGGCAGTGACCTGTGGAAGGAATGAACTTCCCCAGAGCTGGAGAAGCACAGCTGAAGGAGACATGACCAGAACCCTCTTTGATCTGATGCTATGAGGATTCTACTGCACGGCAGAAGCTAAAACCATAGCTTTAATGCTCTGTTCTTACTAATTTGGCCCCTGATCACTATGGGGCTTCAGGCTAACAGAGAGGAAGTGCTTTCCCTGCTGCCAGCAGAGGTAAAGCCTGCTGGGAAAAAGCCACATTAAGACAGAGCTACTTGACGGCTACCTTGGAAGCAGGTTTTAGACTTTTTCCTCAAAGTTCACACACTATGAACCAGTGGAGGCTGCCTCAATGCAGCCCCTGCTTTTACAGGTGTCTCTCCGTGGTCTTTTACAAGATAAAGTGAGGAGTCAGGCTTTACCATAAGGAAAAGAAGTTGTGGATATTCAGCATGAGTTCAGCTTTCCTTTTTCCTCCACAAGAGATCCCTTCTCTCTATGAAGGCTGACATCAAGTAAAACTGTCCTTGAGCAGCACCAGCCTTACATCTGCTGTGCTGAAGGCAACTGTCACCCTACAAAGCAGGCTCAGTTAGCAACATTAACTTCATAGGATAAAACCTGTGCACTTGATAGTACTTACTGGAGTGCAGTATTCCAGGACTGCATTTCCAGCTACCCCAAGCACAGCTGGTAGGTTTGTCAGTTGCACATTCTTGGAACGACTCAGAGCTCCATAGTTGAGACCAAGTATTTCTCAGTTAGATGGACAAGAGACTATCAGTTGTGATATAACATTTATTGAATATTTCCACTCTAGTGGATGAAAAGTCTGTACAAAACCAAACATTTCCTTTACTTAAACCAATCTAAAAACAGTCAGCTCGATCAAAACCCACTACAAATACAATAGCTTCTTTGAAGCCATGGTAACACTTAAATACGGTTAAGACTTCAATGCAGAAATTTGGTTTGTTAGAAAGCTCAAGGGAGCTTTAGCTTCTCAACATTACAAAAGGCAAAATTGTGTTTCACAGATACAGTCCACTGGAATCACTGACACTGGACAATTAAGTACTTTTGAGTCCTGAGATAGCAAGGAATCCTGGTGTCCTTTAGACAGTTTTCTGTTGTCCTTTCTTTCCAATGAGAGACTTGTGGATATGCGGTATTACACCTAAGAAAGAGCAACAATTAAGACCATGTTATTTCTCTTCAACTATTTTCCTAAACTTCACACTTCAAATAAAAATGACAGCATTAAGCAACCTCTAGTCTGAGTTCTTACCACCCAACTCATCACAAACAGTTAGTGAGCAATTTACATACCACCACCAGCAATTGTTGCCTTAATGAGAGAGTCCAACTCTTCATCTCCTCTAATTGCAAGCTGCAAGTGACGGGGAGTGATACGTTTCACCTTCAAGTCTTTGGATGCATTTCCTGCCAGCTCAAGAACCTGAGGACAAGACCATTTTTAAATTGAGTTACCCAAAACAACTGACACCAACTGCAAAGCCTTAGCTATTTTATTCTCTATGCCAAATACACTGTTAGTGACACCAAGACAGCAAACAATGCCTCTTTTGAAAGGGTTCCTTCCTTTGGAGCTCTGCACCTAGTTTTCCCCAAGAACAGAGTGTTCTACAGCAGAAACAACATCCTGTAATGGCACATTTTGTAAAACACTTCACACTTCCACCTTTCCTTTAAGTCTCTGCAATTTGATTTGCACAAAATTCAGAGCAAAAGGTCCCATGCAGATTTCATGGTCTCCTGATGATGTATGAACTTAAAACAAAGCAAGTGAAGAGTTCACAGCCCACTCCAAATGGGCAAAATACAGCAGGCCCTAGTCATTATGCCATTTTGGAGTTGAACAACTTGCTTGCGCCCCCTTGCAGGAGCTCTACCTCAGCTGTCAAGTACTCCAGGATTGCAGCGCTATACACAGCAGCTGTGGCTCCTACACGCCCATGGCTGGTAGTCCTAGACTTCAGGTGCCTATGGATGCGGCCAACAGGGAACTGGAAAATAAAAGAAGTATGAATAGGCCGTGAGGACAAAGACAGAAAAAGAAAGACACTAAACCACATGCTGGTCAACAGGATCCCAGGGGCAGAAGTACAGACTACATTTCAACACTTAAGAACCCAGCTAAGGACATTGTATGCCAAATTCACATCAGCAACTTCACAATTCTAACCACAAGCATTAGCAACAGCCACGAGAAAATTATCCTCCCTCCTGCAGATATACAAAAGGTCTAAAAAGCAGCCCTTTAACACCCTCAAGGCTCAAACAGACCCTTACACCATTCTGGACAGCAGCCAGACTCCACAGGTTTCCCAAGGCACAACCAACCCAGGGATGGAAGCCCAACCTGTCCTTCATCCCCTCACACCCCAGTCCCCGCTCACCTGCAATCCAGCCCGCTGCGAACGGGACACCGCTTTGGTCTTGGTCTTTCCAGAGTCCTTCCCAGCTTTACCACCAGCCTAGCACAGGGAAGAAGTGTGTAAGCGCTGACCGCCATGCCCCCTCAGAGCCACCTCACCTGCGACGGACGGCGGCCACCGGCGCCGCACCCCCCCCCCGCGCCGCGCATGCGCTGCCCTCCTCCCCTCCCACCCTTCCCTCTCCCGCAGAGCGGCACGCGCGGCGCGTGCGCTCTGGCCGCTGCACCTAGCGCCACAGGCCGCGCCCGGCGCGCATGCGCAGCCGCCACTCCCTCACTCTCTCCGGCGGCACTAGTGCGTGTGCGAGCCCCCTCCGCCTCCCCCCCGCCTACCGGCGCGCGCCGCCCGCGCTGCCTCCCCCCGCGCGCGCTCTCACCTCACCCCAAGGGCCCCATCACCTTGATCGCTGCCAACCGCCCCGCCCCGGCACCGCGGCCACCCGCCCCCGCGGCTCCTCACCATCGCGAACCGGGCCGCAGCGTTGGGCAGGAGCAGACAGACGAAGAGAGCGTCCCGGGCGACACCACCAACCTACCCCGACCCGCTGCAATTCAAACTGCACCCGCTCCCGCCTTCTCCCAGCGCTTTATAAGCGCCGAACGTGCCTGCATCCGGGAACCCCAACTTCGCCCCTAGCCAATGGCTGCGGGCGGGGGCGGGCCGCTCTCCCCAGCGACAACCAATGGCGGAGCGGGGCGGGGTCGGCCTCGCGCTGCGGAGTGCGGGAGAGGTCCACCCCTAGTTAAAGGGACAGGGGACAGGCGCCGGAGCGGGGGGGGGGGTGGAGGATAACTGTGAGGGTCCGGGAAAGCGGCGGGGGATTCAGTCCGGGCAGCGGCCCTCCACAGTAGGGGCCCGTCGCCTGCCCTAGAGCCGCCAGTCAACGTCAGGACTCCGCCTGTTGCTTCCCAATCGAGCTGCTTGGCCCGGAGCCTCCCCAGGGCCCCTTCCGCCCTCCGAGGTTATTTGAGGGGGGCGGAGGAGCAGTCCCCGTACGGCTCGGCCGGGGAACGCGCTCCTACGGCGCCGGTGCTGCCTGGGGTGTCGCGGGCCGCCTCCCGCGGCGGAGCGGGCCTCCCGGCAGGCGGGTCCGGCCGCCCGCGAGCAGGGCGGGCTTTCCGGCGTGGTAGCGCCTGTCGAGCGGGGGAGTCGCCTCACGAATTCCGGATAGCGGGTCCCGCCCTGCGAGAGGTGAAATCTGACTGAAGGAAAATGCAAAACAACTGTGCCTGCGGCGGGCTACCACCCCAATCAGCCTCCTCAGGGGCAGCCGCCCGGATGTCGCCTCAGGCCGCGGTGTCGGCCCTCCATCAGCGCCCGCCCCCGCAGCCGCTGGGCCCCAAGGCACCTCCCCTCCAGCGGGGCGTGAGGGCCGGGTCCTGCCGGCCTCCCAGGGGCTGCCGGGGGGGTGACACGGCTGTCACTTCAGGGAAACACCGCGAGCGCCGTGTGGGGGCTCGGGGGGATCGCCGGCGGGAGAAGAGGGGTTGCCTGAGGTCCCCCCGCGCCCCAGTGCGTTTCTCAGGGGTTATTTATTGGCAGGTCTCGCTGCTGTACCCAGCCTAGCTCTGCCTCGCCTTTTACTTTAGATCCGCGGTGCTGGGGGTTGGAGCCTTCCCCAGTAAGTTAATTGACTTAGTGAACAAAGCAGTTCTGGAGCAGCCTGGAGGAGATTTACCCCAGGCTGGGGATGAGGAGCTATTGCACTGCCTTAGCGAAGACATGAGGCTGCCCAGGGCCCTTTCAATGAGGCTGAAGTAGCACCTGGGAGTGGGGAAGTGCCGGCATAGCCAACAACTCCATACATGTACACTGGTTTTTAATTTTTTACCTCCATCTTATGCAAGAGCTGCATAATTACCGAGGGCAACCCTGCCTCAGACCCGTTTGTCTCACTGAATATTTCACAAACTATGGTTAAAAACTGTTCATCCTGAATTTGGTTCCAAGTGTAACATTTAATTAATGCAGTGCAGGTGTCCTCAGCTTGGGCACTTCAAATCCCTGCCTGTATTTCCCTGAAATGAAGCCTTAGCCCCATTTTTGTTTTTCAGGTGCCATTTTCAGTACAGCATCATTATTCCTATTTCAGAAAAAAAGCAGCCTAGCCATTTAACCTCAGCGCTCAGCGGGGGGTGTTCCCAGTTAATCTGTGTCCTTCAACTCCAAAAAAGTAACAACTCATTGGTCTTCCAGAACACCATGAATCTCTGTTATCTGGGAGATTGATCTGTGAGTATGCCATGAGCTCAGGGAGAAACCCTGGCTGAATAGCTCTTTAGGAGGGAAGGCTAGCTTGGTCTGTCATGGGCTTTACCAATCTAATCACAAACCCACCACTTTATCAGGCGTTAATGTATATATTTCCCCTACCTTGATATCAAAGGGTCCCAAGCATGATGAGTACTCTTACAGACAGGCGTTTAATGGGAGATAGAGCTGAGGGCATAAAGTTGTCGTGAGGATACTTTCCTCACCGTTGCTTTTCTGCTTTCTTCAGTACAAGAAGTTAAATTCTCAGAGCTCTAAGATAGGAAGGTATGTGTGGATCTCTAGAGCTCCACTTCAAGGTCTTTCCCACTGTTCACTGAAAATATTTAAAACTTTGTGTCTCTTCTGCTCCTGTGGCTGACCCCAAATACTTGGTCTCCTGATTACAAAGGACCCTTTGCTCAAGCCTCCAAGACAGCCTAGGGCCACATCGTCAATAGCTTCAACACCCAAGTTTCAGCTCAGGCATTTTGTATTAGCTGCTACAGCTTTGGGATAGCGAGACCTACGTCCAGGCACACGCACAGAGAGGTAGGACCGAACTGAGAGCAAACACTCCTACATGAAGGAATCCTGTGGTTTGCTTTTAATGTAACTGTCTGGTGGTTTTGTCTGTGTGAAGCATTAGTTGTTTGTGCTCTTCTTCAGCTAGCAAGAAGATAAGAGGGTCTGGGTTTGTTTTTTTTTTAAGTTTAGAAACAAATCTCAAGATTTTACAGAAGCCTGCAGAAGTTAAGATTGACTTGCTATTTTAAAAATTCTTTCTGTTTAAAGTGACTACAGCAAGGGTCCATTTGCCCTTTTCCTTACAGGGAGGAGAAGCCAAATGGCAGGCCATAGGACTCTCTGGGAACAGCATTCAAGGTGTAGGAGGAGAAAAATTGATTTTTTTCTCCCTGGTTTCTGTGCACAGAAGTGCTAGGAAGTGGAACAAAAAGGCCTCCTACAACCAGATGGAGAGAATCTCTGCCACAGACATTCCCCACTTCCCATGTGAGCTTCCCCGACGGCTCACTTTGCATGCTTCCAGCTGCTTGGGGCTCCTCACGGCTGGGATTACATGGACAAGGCAGCCTGACTCTGAAGGTGAAGTTAACACAAGGATGTATATTTACCAAACAGGTCAGGTAGAGTACATGAACCTAGCCTCAGCTCACCCCGTGCTAACAAGCACAACCTGAATTCCTCCTCAATATTTAAAGAGGGAAATTAAAACTAAATTTGGTACACCAGGAACAACTCCAAAGCAACTTCAGACCCAGTTGTGAGCACAAATAACTCAACCTCAATCCCACATACACCAAGGGTGCACTTACCACCTCCATCTGCCTCACGAAACTAGTGCCCCAAGCCTACCCCCTAAGTGTCTGATCCTGTTTTTATAATGTAACCACATCAAGGGGGAGAAGAAAGATATGCTTCAAGGGGGGCAGAGGAGAGTAATTGGCTTTTATTGGTCCAATTAACATTAATAGATCCCTTTAAGAAGATGAAAAATCCCTCTAAAAGGAGAGGTTATGGGGAACCTGGTGAGGTTCCACTGCAGCCATGCAGTGGGTCAAGAAAGGAAATTACTGATAGTTGGGCTTGTGGAATGGTATTCATGCCCTGTGGTCTCAGTGGCATGGTGTGTGGTGGTGTCTTTATTATTTCTGAAGGCCACAGCAGTGAAGGGCTTTGCATCATTTACCCAGCCCTTGTGCCACTGCTTTATTAATGTTGAGTTTTCCTGATGCTTCTCATTACAAGATGTTGTATTCGTACTGAACTCTTCTCCGCGTTAGGTAAGGTATCCTGTGACTGACCTCCTTTCCTTGTACGTTACACACGATCCAATGAACGGGATGCTGATGCAGAGTTGTGGACCACAGTCACTTCACACCTACGCCGTGAAGCCGGATGGCTTTGCTGGTGGCATGCCTGCCAGCTCTGCCCAAGCACTGTACCCTGCCCCGGTGGGCTTTGTGCAGGTCCCTGCATTGGGGTGTGAGCTGCTGGGTAAAGGCTGCCTCCCCTTTGGGATGGAGAGTTGTAGTTGAGGGACATTCAACCGCCTGGCTACGTTCTCAGGGTAAGTTTTTCAACACATCTTGGGGTGTAGCGCCACTTTCCTTTCTATAACTACTACTTAATATGATTTTGTTGGAGACTAACACTCATTTTCACTCACCTCCATTCTCTAAAGCAGGGACCACTGCTCACCCCTCACTAACTACTAGGCTGTTCAGCACGGTACAGAAAGCGCTGTGTCACATCCCTCAGGGAACTTTGCAGTTTCTGGATCCTGAACAAATTTACGTGGGAGATATGCACTTAGGTGCTCAGCCCTGCTGTGGTGTTTCCAGGATATAAATTTGAATATCTGGGCAACTTCCAAGCCACTGAGGAGAAGGCATTTGAGGAATAAATTTTTTAGGCGACACCCAAGTCGAAAAAGCATAGGGTTTAGTATACAATTTTAGTCAAAGGTTTTAGTACGGCTAACTTTGACCTAACTCCCCCTTAGGTAGTTTAGTTTACTGGCTTTTGTTGCTTTTTTTTTTTTTTTAAATCTGTGACCACCACTTACATTCATTTAAGCTCTATTTTTGTTGTGAGATCAATTACAGTATGGCTTGTATATACCCCTGGGGTCCTCCCCCCTTGCAGAGGGCTTCCCTGCTGCCCTTTTTGCAGGACCTCTATCAAATAACAGGCTTCTGCTCGGTTGGGTCTCTCTGCAGGTTGCTGTATTTGGGTTTCAGGAAAACCCTCTCCAGTTGCACTGTCATGTTGTGCATGGTGATGAATGGATGCAACTGTTGGGTTTAGCAGATACATTTATTAATCTGGTGTCTGGAAACAGCTTCACACAGCTCTGTAATAGATCTGCAGATAACACTTGCGTACTGATTTCAGAGAGACTTGAACTGCCCTGATAACTATTCTGATGTTCATTGCATGCTCTTGTATCAGCTATTAATAGTGTCATAATGACTGCTCTGAAGATATTTTTGTCTTGTTCTTGTTTAGCCCATGTGAAAGGAAGCTGTAGCTGGTTAGGCAAAATGAAATGAGAGTCTATCACAGCCAGTGCCAGGAAGAAGTCCTTACCCTCACTCTTCCCCTCATCTTGCCAGAAGAAACTTATCCTCCCGCACTCTCGCTGTTGCTGTGTGCCTCCCCATTAGAAATATTTGAGCTCCATTCAGTATGGTAACTGAAGTAATATTTACATGTTATTCTGTGTTGTGCTACAAAGCCATACACAAGAAACTACTCCAGCTATGTGCAAGTTGGGTTACTCTCAGGGTAGGTCTAATTGTCCCCATGATACCTGTGCCTAGAGGACACTATAATTAAATAGGCTTGTACCAGTTGCAGCAATTTTGTTATGCTAATTTATTTACCTAAGAAAGCAACCTGGAAAAAAACTTTTCAGGCTAATCACTTCTTGTTTTGCACATCTTATTTTGGTTCATTCTTTCAATAATATATAATTCTTTCAATAATTGTGTGTTTCTTCAGTCAGTCTGCTTACTAAAAGGTTTAAGTTAATTTGGAACAAAGAGCAGCAAATGTTAAAAACCAAATGAGGAAGGATGAACACCATGTTTTGCATCTGTCTTTCAGTGCAATCCTTTGAAAATAAAAGAAAAACCTTTTCTCTGCAGGACTTCAGTCCAGTCACCAGCTCTCCCAAACAGTGCCTTTGTCCTATTAACTCTTTACACTCAGTCACCCATTCTTCCTCCAGCACTTGACATCAACTGTTCAGTTGGAATATCTGAGCACTTCTAGCCCTGACCATGCCAATGCAGCAAAGAGGGAAAGAGAAACCACGTGATCAGAGAAACCCTTTATGTGAAAAAGAAATAGGAAGAACACTGTTTTCTCAAACGTAGCTGGTTCCAGGTTTTCAATCCAAAAGCTCCTTTGCAGGAGCTGGAAGTGGTTCTTCACAACTTGCTCTGTGAAGATGAAAGGGAAAATAAGAGATACCATCTGCCCCTTGGAAGAGCAGAGAGAAAAATCACCAGGAGACTTGCCCTTTCCTTGACAAAGTTGTTGCAGGTAGAAGGGATCCAATTCTTCTTTGTTGGTAGGAGGCAGCAACTACAGCCATCATTTGTTTCTAGATTGATGACCTTGTTTACTTCTTCCTTGTGGTGTGAGTTGATTGTTGTGGAGAAGAAACTCAAGCTCACAATAGGAGTGAGACCCTGGACTGCACCTGGCTTGTAACACCGATGGCACAGCACTCATTGAATAATGCATAATTAATAATATGTTCTCATTTTTAGTCACATGCAACAAAGGACTGCAAGCCCCAGGGTCTGTTTTCTACTGAGAAAAGTACTGATTTCACAGAGCCAGGCAAGGTGTCAGTATGGATATTCCTATTACTGATACACCTTTACAAGCAATGGTAAGAACAACTCAGGAGCTCACTTCTGCCAAAATTGGGGGTTGCAGCTATAGGGTGGCTCATTGCCAAGAAGAACAACTCCCTGAGAAGCTGGGTTTTTTTTTTCCTTTAAATTTGAATAGCTGTAGCTAAAAAATAAAAAGAGGGGCAAGTAGGTATTAGACTCCTCACCTTCTTTCATCTCTTCCTTGTTCTTGCTGCAGTGAAGGTCCTCCTGCTCTGGACTAATTTTAGAAATTTCTGAGTTATTTTAGTTTACTTAATGCAGAGGTTTGAACTTGGAAGCAATTGATCCTCCAGTATGACTATTAATGTCCAATTAAATGTGATAAACTGTGGAAATGGTTCACACTTTGACCGGGGGAATAAAGATGGATCTCTCTTCAACCATAATGGGGCTGTGACTGAGCAAATGAAATTGGCCCAATGGTGGCAGCATAACATAAGAAATAAAATACAAAATTGTGAAGGGTTTCCTTCTCAGTACGGTTTTTAGGCTGAGTCATCACTGCCAAAGACATATCCTTGTTCTTTTGGGGTGGTGTTCCCTTTAAAACCAAAGCTTGGCAGTTATCTTGCTGTAAAATTGGAAAGGAAAACATTTTAGTTTTTACTATCAGGCAACCAGGCAAGGTTAGCTTTTCACGTGGGATGGACCTTGTCTGAGAACCATCCAGTTAAGATCCTCTGCTAGGACTTCAGATTGGGAAAGGTAACACTCATTAGGGATCTTGTGTTAAAGAGATATTTTCTTAGATGTGAAGGCAAAACAGAATTAAGTGTTTGAAAGTCACTAGGTGGAGTTACTGCAGATGAATAGAAGCATCATTACACAGATATAAAATGACTGCCTTTAACAAGTAAGATCTTTTCTAGCTTAAAAAAAAATATATCCCATCCTGTCAAATTTTGTGGGGGTTTTGAATGTTCTGATTATTTCCTGATTATTGCACCTTTTCTAATTTTCTTACCTGGGGCTGGGCTTTCATGTTCTTGCACTTGTCCAAAATCCAACACAGCAGACTCTATGTGGAGGCTGTGAAATTGAAATAATAAGACACTGAACGTTTGCAGTGGTGGGTAATGTTATCATTGCTTGTGAAGCACTTCCCTTCTCATGCAGAAAACAGAAAGAAAAAACTGCATCAGGTTCGTCAAATGCAACTATTTACTGGTGGGAGCTTGCAACACCTGTGGGCAGTCTGAAAGAAAAGAAATATTTAGCACAGATTGAGCTGAACATCCATGGCTTGAAAGGGTTTCAGCAGGAGCATCTTCTTTCCTGCGACTTTGTGAAGGGAGGCATATCCCTCCCTCTTATCTTCGTGAAGCAGCTGGGTTTCGCTACCATAAATCGGGAGCAAAACTAAGGGACAGTGATGGGGAAGACTTATGGCAGGGCAGCAGTGGTGCCTGGTGGGACAGGGAGCAGACCTGATTAAAACGAGGTGCTCAGACCTCCTGTAGAATGGAGAGACAGAGGACATGAAGCCTGCAGGATGGCAACGATGGGAGGGAAGGGGCAGCGCTAATACCTGCCAGGCAAACCCTTCCCCAGGGGCTGAGAACCCCCACCTCCCTGGCTTGGTGTGGAGCAGGTGGGAGGTAAGCCTGGGGATGGCCTTGGGAACGCTGGCTCTGGAGTGTTGTATGATGCCCTGGATCCCGCAGCCAGCGGAGCACCCCAGGAAGCAACGCCAGCCCCTGAAAGCCACTGGTGCCAGGCTGGGTTGAAGCCGCAGGGAGCCGCTTGCACACAACAGCTGCTCAAACGTGAGCCTTGTGATGCCTTTCTCAGCACTGTGGCTTTGCCCAGACCCAACTGCAGTGTCACCAAAGTCTCTGCAGAGTCCCTGGGTCTTTGTGCTCCCTGGCATGGGGAACACAATGCAGGACTTGCTGAGTGTCATTGTGATGCAGAATTTGGGGAGCTGGGGCTTTTGCTAGCACGCAGTAACATGGCATCTTCCAATGCAGTCATTAGGGGAGGGATTCCAGGCATTCCTTCTGATCCTGATCACCTGGCTTTGGCACATGGGTGACTGCGCAGGTGAGATGCTGAAGCTGCCATAGAAACCTGGTTGCTTAAATTTGCATGCACAGCCTGGTTTGGGCCCCTTGCTGCCCAGTTTCCTGGCACAGCCCCACCGATACCACTGGGCTTCCTCTTGCTCTAGAGCAGCCCCACCAGTGCAAGGTCTGAAACATGCAAAATAGTTTCTGAATGAGTCGCTGCAGAAGAAAAGAGTGGGGACGAGAAACTGAGAGCTCCTCCCAAGACTACGAAGGTGGTTTTGGGCTGGTGGTCTGCCTTCCTCCCCTGCAGGTCAATGCAATGAGCTCCCCACGTTCCTGCATTTGTGGTAGACTAATGCTTGTTGCCTGGGTGGGGTCTCCGAGTAGCTACGAGTTTCAAGGACAGGTGGTACATCATGCATTTGGTCCCTGGTGCCAGCCATGGGGGCAAGGGACTGTGGACAACCAGCCTGGAGCAAGCCCAGGGGACTCGCAGCTCCCTCCTGTAAGGAGGTCTCACTTCAGGGTGCCCCCCCCCTCTGTTAGCAGCTGCTTCTTAAGAAACATCCTGATGTTTCCCCTCTCTCTTGATCTTGGAGACATTTAGAACAGCACAACATTTGCCTGAACACAGATGTAGCCACAGCAGAGCACAAAGGAGTATTTTTGCTAACTAACTATGAAAACGCACTAATATCTCCGATCTGTGGGAGTAGACACATGCTTTTAGATGCCTGTTCAGATGTTGGTGGACAGCCAAGCAAGGACTGTTTGTGGTGCCGTCTCCCAGCACTGGGATCATTGCACTCCAGCACACTGTGCACCTGCCTTTTGCCATGGTCTTCCTTGCCCTTTAGGAAGGCTTAGGAAAAGAAAATAGAAAAAAAACAAACCCACAAAAAAACCAAAAGTCAGATTAGGGGTACTCAATGGGACATTTCTAAACTGCCTGAGAAATGTCTCACCTGCCACACCTGTCAGTGCCTACACAAGTGCAAAAAGCTGAAAGCCTCCCCACTAAAACCAGCCTGGGAGAAGAAGTGGACATCCAGCAGTTCCCAGGCCGCCTACCTTAGAGGAGCCAGGCACAGTGCCACCACAGCAGCAAGGGTGGAAGCTGCTAGCAGGGCAAGGCCGATCATCACAGACATTGCCATGGAGTGGGGGTGTCCTGCAGGGAGAATTTGTGCTGGGATGTACCCCCATGGCAGTGGTGCACGGTCACAGCCCAGCTGTAGAGATTTCCCCTGTTACCTGCAGCACCTTCCCCACCATGTCCTTTCCCCTTCTACTTAGAAATAGTGGGTTATTGTCTTGCTGTTATGTGTGGTGGATGTACCAGATTCACATCAGGAACAGCTCTGCCCAAAGACCATGATTCCCACTCCCTTCTGGAGACTTCAGGCAGCCCCATGCGAAGCATAAAGCAGACACCGCAGCTGCGAGCATCTTGCGGCCCCCAGGTCTGCACCCTTAAAAGCACCGCTGCCACCTCTTGCAGCATTGTGCACCCTATCTCCTGCAACCACCTTAAACATTCCCTGACATATTCCAGCCCCAGCAACAGTGACAAAACACCACAACAACAGCCTTAGGCACTGCACCATCACTGCGTGAAACCAGCCTCTTACTCTGCAGCCTTTGCTGTTCTTCAGAAACACCGCCCTTCCCTTCGCCAGAGAGCTGCACTCAGCTTTGCCTGAGCCAGATCCTTACTATCAGCCGTGTCTCCAGCAAGGAGCACTTTTTACCATATTTCTAGCCATCATTGTTTTTTTTCAGGAATATAATTTCCTCCTTTTAACTAAGAGCAAAAGCATTCAGCAGTAACCAGATTGATCCATGACTTGCATCTTCTCTTGGACTTGCCATTGGCTCGTAGGGATTTACTTACCCATCAGTGCTTTCAGGCCCCGCAGGTTCCTGTTGCATTACAGAAGAGCTGTCTTTGTCAAAACATCTGGGAATCAGCCCTGTCTGAACAATAGTATTGCAGGGGCTGAACAGGAGGAAGGGTGTCTCAAACAAAACAGCAAAATTTCCTGTAGCTCATCAGCCAGAAGATCACCTGTTGGGGCATTTATATGTCATTATTGCTTACCTATTTTATCTACTTAGCCTAATTGGCTAACTAGGCTCATTTAATCCTCATCATTCACTAATCCCAGTTAGAGGTGGGCCTGAACCAGGACCTGGGTCCCCATTAGGAGATAACAAGTTCTTGGCAACCTGCTGCCTCCAGTGATCTCTGCAGCTGGCGGCGGTGGTGTGTGGGAGTGTACGAGCTCCCCCAAACAGCAGGGAAATGCTAGCCCCACGCCACCTCTGCCCCCAAACTCTATGGACAGCTGAGAAGCAGATTGGGACCTAAAAATACTGTCTGCTTTACAGTGGTCTGCATATACCTCGTGTCCCCGAAAAATGAGGGGGAGTTGGTTTTTGCACCCATCGGTATCGGTCACATCAAACCATCTGTAGTGGCCAGAGGAGCCCCGAGCTGTTAAAGCTCTTGTGTCTTGTCATCCTTTCCAGCTGCTTCTTGTCCCCCTGGCTCATTCTAAGCATGGTACGATGACAAAGCCACATGCACGCTGTAGCTGCTATTCACAAGTACCCACAGCAATAAATCGTGCACTGAGAAACCTCATCAATGCTTGCCTCCGGTGTTGTTTTCAAAGACTCATGTCTTCCACTTGGGGCTGTACCTGGCCTCCCTCTCCCCGTATAGCAGGGAAGAGTTTTACCTTCTGCAGTATTGGTGAGATATGCTGCTGTCCCCTCGGGCAGGCAAAGGGCTCCTGGGAAATTGTGTGGCAGGAGGCTCCGCACAGAGCTCCTACAGCCCTTCCTACACCCGCTTTTCTTTCCCCAGCCAGGCATCCCTGACACCACCCAGACGTGCTTGCTCAAGTCACCGGCTCCTCTCACTGGAAGCTAACAGCTAGCTCACTGAACAAAGAAAATCCAATTTGGCATCGCAAAGCAAACAGCCCTGTTCTGATCTCTCATCTTTTTTTCCCTGCTGGTCCAGGACATTAGTCTTTTTGCTGATTTGTACCCCGGATGCAAGAAGAGTTTCAGACCCAAGGTTATGCTACAGTCAGGTGTGGACATTGGCGACATGTCCTCACTGTAACATGGGATGAAAGGGTTTATGAACTGGGGAGGTTCACAAAGGAGGTGTTCACGTCCCTATGGTGCCACTGTGATCACTGGTGGGCAGCGGTGGGCCGAGGACCTGGCTGCTTGGGGAGCGAGGCTCCTTCTGCTAAGCTTCCATGATGCTGTGCTCATAAAAGCCTGATGCCACCTTATGTGTTGTTTTTTTTTTTT
>VZTO01021617.1:23729-62022 GCA_013400615.1 Syrrhaptes paradoxus
ACAAGGGGGGTTGTCCGGGCGGTAGGGTTCTGCTGTGATGCCTTGGGGCCGGGGGCGTACAGGCCTGATGCCTCCTTATGTGTTGTTTTTTTTTTTTTTTCTTTTCTTCAAGAGGACCACTAGAAAATGAAATGATTGCAGTTTCCTTTGCTGGAGCGGAGCTTGAAGGGGATATTAACTTGGGAGCTGGTCCGCTGCTCGCTGAAGTTGTCAGTGCCTTTTCCGCCTGCTTCAGCAGGCACTGGAACTGGCTCCATCAAAGGCAACTTTGATTTTCTGTGGTCATGTGAGCCTTTTCTCCTGTTTCTCTGTGGGGAATAACTTTGGGAGGCTTCAGAGCTCAGGTGAGATATTTACTGTAGCTGGTCTTTAGCTTCTTTTTCTCCTTGCATCACAAGTGCTCCTCTGGCAGCTGTAATTATCACTGGCCTCCTCCTGCTGTACATCCCGCTGTGCTACGAGGACTTCCATTTTCACGTGGATCACCTGTACGCTCACCTGGGGTACCGCAGCGCCCAGCACATCCTGGGACAGAGATATTTGCAAGGTAAGATTTCTCCAAGCTAGTGGCTACTTGCTGCCAGGTATAAGCCAGAAGCACAAACGTTGCTCTGGGCTGTGTGGTACACCACCACCCTGCTGGATTTGGGACACTGTATTTTATATCCTAACTGTGACTTTGCTATCTTGTCTCATACCAGGAGCTGGAGTGGAAAAAAAGGAGGACATGGCCATGCACTGGTTCAGGTGAGATGCAAAAAAACCCAAAACAAACCCAACTCCTGCCATGGGAAATTGCTCTCTCCTGGGGAAAGGCTATGGTGGCGTGGAGGGAGGAAAAAGAGCTGTGCTGAGCCGTCCTGTGCCGGCGGGAGGGAGGTGCATGGGGCAGCAGCGGAGAGACCGGGAGCTCCTGACATCTCATTGTGGGTCGAATGCTTCTCTCCACTTTCCCCACGTCCTATTGCTATTTTTTAAATCAGTGGGAGGCAAGTAGGTATCTCGACAGTGAGAGCACAGAGGGATGCTGGTGGTGCTGTACAGCCTTTTGGGGAGGTTGGAGCCGCAGGTGGTCAGCGGGAAGAATGCACAGGTGCAGGAGGGGAGAGGGCCAGGAACTGCTGAGGCAACAGAAAATCAAAGTTACAGCAGCATAATAATTTCCTGCTCTCGGTACATGCTCCCAAGAGGTTTCTGCCATGTAAGCGAGGCAGCCGTGCCTGGCATGTGCATTTGCTGTGGTACCCACAGTGGTTACAGCTGCAGTGGGAGCCTGGGCTGTGTTCCCCGAAACCCTCCTCTTCTTCTGTTCTTAATCTACCACTTACTCTCTTCCCCTTTGTAAGCAAGCTGCGGAGCAGGGCCATCCCCACTCCTCCTTCAACCTGGCAGTGGGGGCACTCAGGAACATGACAGCGGCACTTGGAGAAGGGTAACCTGAGCTATTCCTCTTCCTTTCCATTACAGATGCATTCCCAGCTTCCCCTGGGAAGGGGGGAAATTCAGTGCTGTAGATACTCCATACATGAAGCTACTCCAACATTTCTAACACCCTCTCCTTGTATTAACAGTATGCAGCCCTACGTACAGTAAGAAAACTGAAAAAACCCAGTTAGCCCAACAAGATTTTAAAAATTAGGTGACATAGTACCTAAAGTGCCTGTGGTCTGAGTACATATGTATTTCCATTGGTGATTTCCCAGTCAAGGTAAGGCAAGGTATTGTTTTGAGTTTTTTATATTTACTCCAAGTCTGAAAATTAAAATTGAGGTTGGAGAGAGCAGTCTTAAGCTAACTGAAACTAAAAAAAACCAATTTTTGGGCAAAGCACGTGAATTGAAACCAGTGCGTTTCATTTCAAGCTCCACTGCATGTTGTGCAATAAGGCAGACTCACGTATGGAGTGGTACGAGGAGTATGCATTCCAAGAGCTCCAAATCCATCTCTACTTCACGTCAACTAAGAAGAGAAAATCATCAAACACAAAACTTTTGTGCTCAGACCATGGGGAAAGGCAGAAAGAAAATCAGATAATTTTCTGAACAGCAGAGAGTTAACTTTACAGATGCTTTTAGATCCAGTAGCTGTGGTCCTCTTCTAAAAGCCTGGCTAAATAAAATTTAGTTAGGAATGAATGAAACCTCCTCCTAGTTTTTCTTGATGATGGTTTTCATGTCCTTCAGAGAAGTAGAGAAACTCCTCAGCGTGGCAGCAGCCCACAGGCTCCAAGAAGCACAGTACCTTGTGGAAAACATCCTCAAGAGCAGAAACCTTCCCTGAATGACTGCTGCATCACCGATGCTTGTCCAACCTTGCCTTCTACACTTGGCAATCCCGCTTGCTCCTTGCCAAGTGTCTAGTCTTCAGGCATTTCAATCATTCATTGGACATTACGTTTGCTTTGCATTGGATCTGCATGGTCACATCTACGGCAGTGATATGTTGCACCAACTCAGCTGCTAATACTAAGCTAGATCTCCTTATTGATCTGGGCTTGATGCGGTATTGCATGTGTATTTGTGCCGTGTGTATTTCCTGCTCTTCTTATGCATTGCAATAAATGATCATGACAGAGGCTTTAGCACTGTAAACCAGCAAGTGATTCATGCACGATATCATTTGTAATAGAAATGACAGTGATTTACTGGAAAATACAAATAATGCCCTCACTTAATGGCTATTATTCCTTATCAACATTACCATTGCCATGCCAGTTTCAGGAAAAAGTAGTTCGGTTTAATGGAGAACGCCTTCATTTTCAGGAGAGGGGCTCAGTTTAAAACCACAGTGGGAGCAATTGCATTTCACGGGAAACACACCCACTAAACAAAGATCTGCAGCATTTTACTAGGAAAAAAATGGTTTCCCAGGGCTGCCTTTGTTGGTGTGCAATCTTTCCTTTTTCCCTGCCATGATTATCCGGCTCACTTGTTGCATTACCTGAGGTCCTGCTCTTCCCCCAGGTGCCTGAGCCCATGCTGGTGACACCAAGACCCAGGGGCTGCCACCAAGGGGGCAAATGGGACAGCAAGCCTGTGCCTGAGGCCAGGCTTTGGTTTCTGAAAATTGCTTTTGCACCATGACTCATAGGCAAAGGCATGAAGGATTTTGCCCAGGCACCCATTTCCCCATTCCCTCTCTGGGTGTGTGCCTCAGTATCTTTCTGGAGCCATGCTGGCAACACCTGGGGGGCATCCCACAGGCACAACATGCCAGCACCCAGTGCAGCAGGTGCCAGCGGCCACACATTAAGCAAGGGACGGCTGGGCTTTGCCCCTGCTCACCCTGGCTCTCCCCAGGCTGGGCTCCTCAGGGTCAGCTCTGCATCTTGCTCCCAAGAGGGGCAGACAGAGCAGAAGAGACCAGGGGTCTGGCCGTCCTTGTGCATCCTCCAGCTTGTCCCTGGCAGCACTGGCTGCAGAGCAACACTCTCTGTTTGCAGTACAGCCGCCTGCTCCTCCCACCCACTTTTCTCCTTTCTCTTTCCCTTCTGCACTCCCTCCCACGCATCCCTTTATTAAATCTGGTACCACAAAACCCGCAGCAGAGTAGAGCAGAGCACCAGGCGAGTTTCTCTCTTCCTCCCCCCCCCCAAGCAGAAAGAAAAGCAAGGCAGCATTTGCCAACTCATTAAAAAGGAGCTTATTTCCATGGCCCCTGCAGTGGCTGTGGGCTGGGACCCCAAGCCAGGACCCTTTGAAGACAGGGGAATATTTCTCTCAACATGAGGCTGCATCGTGTCTTATACTCACTTTTTTTTCCTCATACAGAGGAAAACTAGACCTGCATTATATGTCTTGTATATAGAGAGATGTAGCAGTTAAGTGCACCAGGCATCCTTTCCAGGCATGTGGTACCCCCCTTTTTGTGTCTGCGAGCAGGAAAACCTTCTGTTTTTCCCCAGCATCCACCAGGCGAATGGCTGCCCCAAAAGCCCACCGAATCCTGGACCCGTGGTGTCTGTTGCCTCTCCTCTACCCCCAAAGTCATCCTCCTTGTTTTCGCCATCCTTCCTAACCCCAGCAGCCAATGTCAGAGGGGCATGCAGACATGGTCGGGGAGTGCCGTGCCCTGCTGTACACCTCTGCTGACGAGGGGTGGCTGAATTCACACCCCTTTCCTATTGCCACAGAAGGATGCTGTTAGCTGCCCAGGTTCGGCACACAGCACTGCCTCGGCGAGCACCAGGTGTACTCTGCTGGTTATCTGAATAGTGGCTACACCAAGGGCCTGGTGGGCAGGGTCATTGCATTTCACAGGACTTCAGAAATCACCTTTTTCCTCCCCCCAGTCAAATCAAGCAAGCAGGTTTTTGTGTGCTAGTCAATTTTCCCACCTGAACTGGGCCACTGCCCAGCACCAAAATGAGTACTAACACTGACCGTGAGTCTCTACAGCTGTTCTCAAAAAAGCTGTTTTGGAATATGACATTTTTCCTTTATCTCATACGTATTTTCCTTACTGGTACACACAGTCTCGTACAACGGGCAAGTGACATCATCCAATGCTTTCCGAGTGGCCTCTTTAAATAAAGAGTAGTAAGAACTGGAAAATAATTCATGAGCAACCTTGCACACATTTCAAGAGAAAAAATAACTGCAGATCCAATAAAGCCAGTTACCAAACAGCAGCAGGAGAAGGCTATTGCAACTCAACGTGGCGCTGAGATGTCCCCAAGAAAAGACGTTCACCAGTTTCACGCAATTTGCTAAATTGGGGCTCGCATTTCTACCCTCGCACCACCTCCCCTGAGACACGAGGGTCTCCCACCCTAATTGCCACTCCTATGATTTCCCCTGGATTTTCTTTCATCCCGATCCCACAAAACACAGTTTAGTAGTCAATGGCCGAGGGTGTGCATGTTCCCATCCCTCCTACCTTTTTCCCTTTTTCTCCACCAGCCTGCCTGGCCAGGGCTGCATTGGCTCCCAGTGGGTGCAGACACCCTGACCCCCCTTGGTGAGCTGCCCCTGGTCATGGGGGTGCTTGTCCTGCGTGGCACCAGCTGGACCTCCCCAGCAGCTGCCAGCCCTCTCCTCCTTGGCACTGCCTGTACGCAGGCAATTAGGAGGATTTTCTTCCCCAAAACACAGCTCTAATTATAATCTAATTCAGCTTATTTGAAGTACATTTTGTTAGCATTTCCATTATGCAAATATCAATTTATTATCCTCACATTATGTTTTGACTACAGTTGTGTTGCTAATTAGAGGCAATTTAACTATTTTAAAAAAAAAACCCATATTTTCCTCACCATGTACCCTTGCTTCCTCCAAACCATACAGCACAGACATTGAGCACAGAGTCAGTGATGAAAACCTGTGGTAATCATCAGCCCCGTTTTCATTGCTCTAATTGACTTTCATTATGTTAGAAGCCACCTAGAAGATACATTTTTTTTCTGTTTGGGGACAGAGGCACAAAAGAAAGGCAGGGACTTACTCCACCTGCCTTTCTAGCAGATTTCTGCTCAAACTTTTGGGTGGATTTGGTACGGCTGCCTGCCCGCAGGAACCCAAACCTGCTCTTGCCTTTGGCTCTGAGTTGAAATTATAATAATAATTATAGTCTGGAAAAGATGATACATTTCAGGGATAAGAGCTGACCCCAGGCGTCTGGGATAAAAACTTCTGAAAATCGGCTCCGGTGAAGAGGTTTGTGATTGGGAAACTGGGGCAAAACCCCATAAAAGCAGCAATTTCCACCTGGCCTGGCCGGGCGCAGTGGAGGGACTGGAGGTTATGGCTGCCGGGGCTGCCTAGCTCCACGTGGGCCTTATAAGGTAGGCAATGGAGACTTTTTTGGGGGGGGAAAGTGAGGAAGCTATGGGGAGGTGTGTAGGAATAGGGTCTTGGCAGTGGGCGTTCATACTGAGCGCCTGCCAATCCGTCACCGACATCCTTAGAAAACCCCACGGGGTTATTCTTCCCAATACCTTTTACAACAACCATGGCTTCTGACTACTTTTCTTCTGCAAACTTTTCTGTTGGGCATGTTAGATGTGTCTGCTACCATGGCTCAGATCCTCCACACTCCTTGGGCAGGGTAATGGAGGCTGAAAGAGGGGAGATTTAGATGAGATATTAGTAAGAAAAGTTTTCCTGTGCGGGTGGTGAGGCAGTGGCCCAGGTTGCCCAGAGAAGCTGTGGATGCCCCATCCCTGGAGGTGTTCAAGGCCAGGCTGGATGAGGCTTTGAGCAACCCGGGCTAGTGGGAGGTGTCCCTGCCCATGGCAGGGTGGTGGCACTGGATGGGCTTTAAGGTTTTTTCCGCCCCAAACCATCCTGTGATTCTATGGTAACTGTATGGAGGTTTCTGCCTCCCAAAGCATCCCAAGGGCATCCCTGTTTGATACAGCCAGCATGTTTTCTGACTGCAGAAACGATGTTTGATAAAACATTTTGAGGAGCTCTCAGAGCTTCCTGGAAAGTTGACTCTTTGGTGGGGGTAAGAGGTAGTTATTGTCCACGATAAACAATCAAACCCATAGATGGTTAAAGAAGCTGTGCAGCTCTGGCTCTGAAGTGTGTGCTTCAGCAGCGGCTGAACATTAGGAGTCCCCAGTGGACTTTCAAAACCTCTGTAGGTGGCGGGGAGGGGGTGGGAAAGACTGAAGCCTTCCTGAATTTCTCTACAATATAAATCCCCATACCCCACCCACCTACCAGGCGAGCTCTGTTGATACCAAGGGAGAAACAACAGCATTAACGCTCTGACGTAAAGCGAAGACAGCAGCTGCTGCTCTGTGCCTACACAAACCCGGGGCTCTCGGGGATGGCCTTTTCTTCCTGCCCAAAGCTGAGCTTCAGAGCTTTCTGCCCCATTTTCTTCTTAATTGCAAGTGTTACTGCAGTGTGAAGGGCTCTTTTTTCTTTTGCTGCTGTTTCCCTCAACACTTTTCATTCCTTTTCCTCGGGAGATGTTGTCTTTAATTTGCGGAGTGAATTCAGTGTTCCTGTAATGGAGACTTAATGGGCAGGCACGGGGGAAGCTGTGCCATGGCACTGCCATGCTGCGCCAAACCTCCTCCGGCTGGCAAGGAGCCGGCAGCAAGATCAGGCAGCTTGTTTGCACTTGTCACATCCATCAGATGTCTTAAGTGCATGGGACACCCTGGCCATCCCCCCATCCCACTCTCCTGCCTCGCAGAATCAGAGAATCACAGAATGGTTTGGGTTGGAAGGGATCTTAAAGATCATATTCCAGTTTAAATCCATTACCCCTCATCCCGTCACTACACTCCCTGATAAACAGTCCCTCCCCATCTCTCCTGTAGCCCCCTTTCAGCACTGGAAGCTGCTCTAACATCTCCCAACAGCCTTCTCTTCTCCAACTCTCTCAGCCTGTCCTCGCACAGGAGGTGCTCCAGCCTCTGACCATCTTTTTGGCCTCCTCTGGACCTGCTCCAACAGGTCCATGTCTGTCCTGTGCTGAGGACCCCAGAGCTGGACACAGCACTGCAAGGGGGGGTCTCAACAGAGTGGAGCAGAGGAGGAGAATCCCCTCCCTCGACCTGCTGGCCACACTTCTTTTGATGCCCCCAGGACACGGTTGGTTTCTGGGCTGGGAGCGCACACTGCTGGCTCATGTGGAGCTTCTCATCCACCAATACCCCCAAGTCCTTCTCCTCAGAGCTGCTCTCTATCCATTCTCCACCCAGCCTGTATTTGTGCTTGGGATTGCCTCGACCCACGTGCAGGACCTTGAACTTGGCCTTGTTAAATTTCATGAGGTTTGCATGGGCCCAGCTCTCCAGCCTGTCCAGGTCCCTCTGGATGGCATCCCTTCCCTCCAGCATGTCCACCACACAGCTTGGTGTCATCAGCAAACTTGCTGAGGGTGCACTCCATCCCACTGTCCATGTCTCTGACAAAGATGTTAACACTGGTCCCAGTACTGACCCCTGTGGAACACCACTTGTCACTGGTCTCCACTTGGACATTGAGCCATTGACCACCACTCTTTGGGTGCGACCATCCATCCACTTCCTTATGCAGCGGGTGACCCATCCATCAAATCCGTATTTTTACAATTTGGCCACCAGGACGTTGTGAGGGACAGTGTCAAACACTTTGCACAAGTCCAGGTAGAATCCTATGGGTCCTTCACTGGCACCGCAACGGGAGCACGGCTCGGCCTCCAGGTCGTGTCCATGTGAGGGAGGGTGGGCATGAGGAGAAGCCGAGCCTTGGTCTCCATGTCTGGCTGGACAGGAGCTACTGAGGCTCTTCCCAGCCCAGCTCAGTGCTGGTAGCACTGGGGACGATGGCCCCTCTTTCCTTGTCCCTACTGTGGGTAACGAGGGAGCGTACCAGGCCCTGGAGGATCTCACTACCGCCTGAGGGCACCAGAGCAGACAGGGGGAGGGATGCGGTGGGCTTTGGCCAACAGGAGGGTGACGCAGCCCAAGCAGGTCTGGCGCATCTGCTGGGTAATTGCAGGGCATCACAGGCAGAGCCTTCCAAGATCAGCATGTTGTGGAGGGTACAGGGCCCCCAAAAGTCCTCTGTGCCTGGGGAACCCAGCTGAAGGCCCCTGGGGATGGCATTGGGGGGACTCCAGCCGCTGCGAGGGGACGAGGTGTTACCTATAGCACAGACAACGGCAAGAAAACCACTTTGTTAGGTACACCACTACTGAACAGCAGTACTTTAAGTTAAGGAGCTCCCCAGAAAG
Organism: Syrrhaptes paradoxus; assembly: GCA_013400615.1. Lineage (NCBI taxonomy): Eukaryota > Metazoa > Chordata > Aves > Pterocliformes > Pteroclidae > Syrrhaptes > Syrrhaptes paradoxus. The sequence goes on from VZTO01021617.1 coordinate 32,406, forward strand.
GGAAGACACAGTGGATTTGTGTTCCCGAGGCTAAAATGAGTATTTTGATGCAAGCATCCAACAAGAGCCTGAGAGCACTTTGCAGGGCTGTCATTTCAGCGTCCCCCGGCTGACAGCTCCGTAATTCAGCTGTTGGAGATTATTGCGTTTGATAATCCACACTGCCTCCCCTCCTAGATTAAAGAGGGACAAATACTATAACATTGTCTCTTTGGTGCATTAAGAATTTCTTAACGCAAGACAGATGCAAGAGGAGCATTGCATTTCTGTTCGGTCAGTGTTCTGCAAGGGGCGCTTTCCAGCAGCTGCCCCCAGCAGCATTTAGGGGGTTTGCAAACACCGACTCTGCCACAGAGCAGATACTTCCGGAACAGGGCTTAGCAACTCCCCCTTTCCATTTGCAAACCCATTTTTTGATGGTGAAAGCGGTAAAGCCCTGAAACTACTGCAGGTTATCCAAGGGCTGGATGGGGCTGTATTAATTAAAGGCAGGTATCAGCCTGGGAATAACCTCTTGGCACAAGGTGGAGCGGTGCCATGGTGTGGGGGACGCCAGCGGTGTGGTGTTAGCCCTGGCAGAACGTCGCATCCCTACAACACAAGCCCATCCTCACAGGGAGACATCAAGGACTGTGCAGCCTCATACCCTGCCCTGGATGTACCAGGAAAACCAGTACAGTGCAAAAACCAGGTTGCAGGGAGATCTCCATAATAAAATCAAATCCAGATATTTTCAGGTTGTGGCGGCTCACCTGATGCTATCAAGGTGCCTCTGATGGAAGTTTTTGTCTGCCGCCCTGTAATAGCAGGTTCCCAGCTATTCCTTGGGATGACTGATGCCTTCCCCTATAGCCTCACACGCAGCACGGAGCCCGCTGGCTCTGACAACCCAACTCTCTTTATGTTCCTGCAGTTCTGCCCTGCCAGAAGGATGTGGATCCACACCTGGGGGACAGAATTTGTCACTGAAGAGTAAAATAAATGATGGAAATTAACACCAAATGCAATTATCCCTGGGGTATTCCCAAAGGTAGTAAAGCACCTGTGATTACCCGGCTCTGGGAACTTTATCACTGTTGGGTACATCAATGCATACTCCTGAGTGTTCAAAGCCAAAGGCTGTTTGGAAAATGGCCTAAGCGCAGGCAGAATAAGTGTCTTTTAGTGCTGCATATTTTACCTGGGACCTGAAAACGCAACATCATCAAGCTTGAAGTTTTGAACCTGGCACCACTTTTTCAAACACGTTTCTGAGTGGCTGCTTCCCTCTGCCACAAGCCAGGGATCAGGGTGTCCTTGGTAGCCAGGAGCTTTACCTCGTCTGGCTAAACAAGGATTCACTATTATTTTTTCCATGCTTGAGGCATTAGGAAGGAAAGGCACAGTGCCTTCCCACCCAAGCCTCCCTTAGCGCTGCAGATAATTGCCATCTGTTTCCCAGTTTGCTCGTGATTAGGCAGGGGGATCGGATAAAAACCTGTTGCACGGCGCACAAACCAGCTGGAAAATACCTACCCGTGACAGGTCACTAATACTAATCAGCTCTGACCTACTCCCTCCTTTCCAGGGGGGGTGAAGGCAGCAGCTTTGCAGCTGCAGTCCCCCTGATTCACCCCTCTTCGCTCCACCGAATGCTCCCGGTGCATGTCCTGGGGCTGGGGCTGGGAGAGGGGTGATGGCATTGGGAACACAGAGGCTGCAGCACAGCAAAAAGTTCCAAAGTTTCAGGAGGTTTTTAGGAAATCCCTTGGGTCCAGACCCTCTCCCAGAGACTTTTGAGGCTCACTTTGGGCATATGCTGTGGCAGAGTGGCAGGGAAGACAGACGGCTGTGGCTGGGAAATCTTACAGATAGCCCCATCTTAGAAGAAATGTGGTGATGAAGGTGCAGCAGTTTGTACAGTCAGGAGAACCCCCTTAAAAACATGTGATGCTAGCACCTATTTTGCCGTTGGCTGCTGTCCAAATATCCATACATCCCTATCCAGAGGTGGTGATCCAGCCTTGAGGCTGCCACGAGAGTGGGATGGGCAGAAGGGAGCAAGAGGAGGTGCAGGGAGGCCTGGCAGGAGCTGTGGGAGGTGGGCACACCTGCAGACCCAGCTTCAGCATGGGACCGCAGCCCTTCACCCCAACGGCTTTGCAGAAAAGCTGGGGGTGACTCAATCGCAAAAACCCAAGGGAAAATTTTGTCAGGCCCCAAAGGTGGGACCCAAGCAAACTATTAGGAGCTGGAGCAAAGCAAAACTCAGATGCAGAGGAGGGGGACGGGTTGCAGCCGTAGTGGTGACTTCCCAAGAGTGACACACCATCGAAGTTTTCTGTAAAATGATCTCTAGATTTAAAAGCTACAGAGCTCTGAATGTTGTAGTGACACAGTCAGTGTGAAGCTGGTACCCTAAACTTTTGGCTGTTTTCATCAATACTAATTTTCCACACTTTATAGTCAATCAATTTACTACATAAAACAGGATCATGTCCCTGTAGTGGCTTCTAATTCCTGTGAAAATATCCCCAATCATCCAAAACTTTAATCACGAAAATGCTCCATAAACGTACAGGTCAAACGTGTGTGATTCTGGTCCTGGTCCTCCACTGGAACATAGTCCAAGCTCCACCAGTTTCACTGCCCGGGGAAAAACCAGGGAGATGCAACATGCACCATAGTGAGGAGTGACCTGCAGCATGGAAAGTGCCTCACAGGTTGCTCCAGGTGTGATTCCATCCTGCTTTTGGGGAACTACGGCAGTATTTCATGAAATATAAAAGTAAATCCCAACAGCAAGCCATGATCCTTCTTATCATTTTTATGTCTTAAGCCTAACAAAGAAGAAATGTGGGAGCAGCAATTAAAATAAGAGACCCGGTGAGATCCACGCAGCAAGGCATGGCCGTAGAGCAAGGCCGTGCCATGTCCTGCAGCTGGAGCCCCCACTTTATGGTGGGACACCCTGCTGCATGGAACCACAAGCATGGAAAATAAGAGTGATATAAGACATGAGAGCCACAAGAAGTGAGCCGCTTCGTGCATCATATCAATCATTGCTTCGGTAAGATGGTTCCAAGCAAGAGAGCGCGTTATCACTACCAGCGCAGGAAATAAAAGGGTTTGTAATACCTCATCGAGGGTTAACAGCGTGGTAAAGCATCAGTGCGGCGTTATGACCTCCAAGACATAACCGCATGTCATATCGCACAGCACCTGCTGATGATAAAGCATCTCAATAAAGCTATCCCCTGACACAAAGTCACTGCAGCCGCCTTTACTGACCGCGCTGCCCCAGAGCAGCATGAAATAGGGCACGCTAAAGCACCGGCGCTGCGGCTGGCCCGGGGCAAGCCTTTCCCCACCGGCAGCAGCAGGCTTCTCGCTGCGAGGAGCTTTTATTGCCCTTGAGTCACCCCAACGGTTCAAGAGCAATATAACCCTATTGAGCCAGACGGTGCCACGTATGGGGTGAGGGGTTGGTGGTGCTGGTCTTAAACAGAGAGGCGGTGGCTTGCAGGGAAGGACGCGATGGCATTTGGGGTGTTTAAAGCCGGTCACCCCGTTGCAGAGCAGCTGTAGGCGCTGGCTGGCCAGGAGTCCCTCCAAACTTACCCAAAAAAATGAGCCAGCTGCACAGGGGTCAATAGCAAACAAAATGATGTCACTGTATTTGTGTTTCTGGATCTGCTGTGTAATACATCAGGTGTTTTGGTGGAGAGCAATGTGGCCACACGGAGCCTAGGGCTGAGGAGATCCCGTTTTAAAGACATTAGTCTCCTCTGCTGAGCCTGGATAACTGCAAAGGGCAGATAATGCTTTAGCTCAGGGGCCTTGGAAATAACAGGTTCAGTTCTTCCAGGCTTGGGTAATTTTTCTTTCCCTGCCTAGGGTTTGTTGAAGAAAACAAGCCACGCACAAGGCACACAGCTTGTCCTGGGGAAGATTGCTGCTGAGCGATTCTTGGCTGGGTGCCAGTCACGATGAAGAGATATTTAATTTATTTTAAGGCAGAAGCCAAACGTGAGATCCAGAATAGCTCCAAGTGCTGTCTGTGTACTCACATGTTGCTGCTAGCCCACCATCCTTGCAGGTATCCTCCCAGCTCCAGCACCGTCTGGATCTGCCGCAGACCTGCTTGCAAATCTGCTGTTCTTTCCCCAAAATCGCCGTCCATCATCCAGACATCAGCGAGAGGCACCAGGTACGCACATCAGCAACCACATTGGCTATGGCGATGGGGCAAACTGCTGAATTCAGGCAGGTGCACACAGCTATTTCTTGAAGTTTCACCTGGATATGGATGCTTTTCCCTGGGGAGGAGTGACTGGCATGAGAAACCTTGAGTTCCCATCACCGATCGTGTGAGCTGATGGAAACCGGGCACCAGGGAACCACAAAATCCAGCCTGTGCGGGAAACCATCCCTGCCTTCTCCACTGCCACAGGCAACCCCGAGTTTGTTGTATGCCATTAAGGAGGCCAGCTTCAAGGTTTTCCTGGTAGCCCCATCCATAGAGGCAATCCCAGTCCTGCCCTGCCAGTCAAATTTTCACCACTAACCACAAAGATGACTTTCTAAAACGTTCCTTTTAAGTTATGTAAACCCGCTGTTGCACGTTAGTGGTGCAAAGATATGAACAACCCTATTTCTCGTACATCTGAGGTTTATAGCAATCCTTTTGGAAGAGCACTGTGAGATGGAGGGGCTGCTGGGGTGAGACCCAGAAGGAAACAAGACCTTCAGCAAAGAAAAAAGTAAGCTCTTCTTCCACATCTTCATTATGCGTGCTTTGGAAATGGGGTTAAGAAGAAGCATTGAAATGTTGCCCAAAATAAATCCAGGAAAGGAATTAGGTTGTCCCTTAGGAAGAAGCAAATGCCCGGGTGCTGTTTGAAAACAAGAGACAAAATTGTCCTTGGTGGCTGGGGTACAGCAGCAGGCAGCCACAGCAGGATGAAGGAGACCCCCCTCTCTTCCCACCACTGCTGCACAGGGAAGGACGGGTAGATTTGGTGAGAAGAGCCTCTCAGAAGTGGAAAATATCTTCTCAGCATTCAGAAAAGAGAGATTAATTGGGATGGCAGCCTCCACCTTTTGCTACCGCACAGCCAAGACTTCTCCTGCTCCCCGTAAAGCAACCGTTTAATTAAGGAGTCAGCTCAACAAAATTAGAATAAACGCCGCTGGAGCTCAGCACTGACCAGATCCCTTTTACGGACAATTTTCCTCCAAAACGAATAGCCGGCCGTCACGCTCACTACCATGGCTGGCTCTCACCTGGCTCTCCTCTGTTTGCTGCTCACATCAGCATGGCTGACTGCCTTAAAAACAGCAAAATCAGCCAATTTGCCCCCTCTGCTGTATGATTCATCCAGCACAATGCCGGTTGATCCTCCTTTGTTTCCCAAAATGTGCTGGTGTCCAACTTATCGCCAACAGGATTTTTATGAAATACTTTAAGCAAAAAGTCAGTGGCTCTGCCCAAGCTCTGATAAATATCTGCTTCAGGTGAACTGAATCCAGCAGGTTTTGCCTCAGGGTTGCAATTCAGCAACATACTTAAGTCTGTGCTTAAATTATTTTATATTGAATTATTTTATAAAGCAGGATGAGCAACTGCGTTGGGGCCTGGGCTCTCTGGCACGTTCAGCAGCTCCCAGGCTAGTTGCCCAAAGCTTGTTCGGAAAATGGCAGCAGCTGTGATATAACTCACTTTTTCAGAGGTTGGGGGGAAAAACCCCAGTGCACACATTTTCCTTCTTACATGAGGTGGGAACCAGAGCAGTAAGTAAGTTCCTGAAGCCATTTGCAAGGTGTGATTTAGGATTTTTTTTTTTTCTGTATATAATGGCTGAAAAACTGTAGAATGAGAAGCCTCTTGCAGATGCACCAGCATTTAGAAAAGCTGACTGAAATCACCATCACCCAGAAGATGAGTGCTCATCTTAGGGAAGCACAGAGGGGTGGAGGACAGCTCTGTGGCCACCGAGGACCAGCACAGCATCGCCAGCACCCGCAGTCAGGCCAGCCAGGCCTTTCCTGACCACATTTACACCTGGCTGTATGAGAGGATCCCGTTTTGTGAACAGAACTCATGTACACAATCTGTCAGGCACACAGGCTGGTGCTCCGTTAAGTCCCATTTAATAGCTAATAAAATTCAAGCCGAGGAGCAGACTCCCATTGGTTAAGTAAATATGGAGCTGCCGGGAAGTGTTGCCATGCAAACTTCTCCGGAGGGGTGATGAGACCGAAGATCCTGTAGATCCCTGGGTTTCTTGCCTGTATATGATGCTAGCGCCTGCCTTTGCTATCCTTGTATTCGCTTATAGAAACGTCTTGCCTGGAAGCTGGCGAGTACTCAGCTACTCGGCAATATCAACCCATCACTACCTGAGAAACAGATAGCTCAGGCTGTGCAAAAATTTATTTTCAGATATTTCGTCCATGTTCATCTTTGCTCCTGAGCATGGAAATTTTGCGTATCTCTCTGTACACCTCACCATCACAGCTCTAGCGCTCAGGTCACCAGGCCAAGCAGCAGGACCACACTGCAGCAGCAGCACTCTTGGTCAAGCTTGCTGAGTCTAACTGACCACGGCAAACTGCCCCCACACACCAGAGCCAGCCTGGGGACTTTGAGGGCTGTACCAATTCAACCAGATGACATTACATAACCCTGCTGAGCTTCAGACATCTTAAAACTGGCACAGACACGTAAATGTCAGAGATCAGCCATACATTCACCAGCATCCTGGTACCTCCTCCCAGGTAACAAAAATTACCATTTACAAAATAACGGGAGCCCAACATGCAGCTGGGGCAGCAGCAGCACCCATAAATGAGGTACACTTTCTATATCACATTACAGGAACCATTATTATATTTCCTAATCCCCAGCTGCGTGTGCCCCCCTGCATCCCTGCAGCTCCCCCCCCTGTTCCAGGGTCCAGGCAGTTTGTTTCACAGCCCTTTCTATGCGAGATGCACCTAATTTTCCCGTTTGCAGACCAGTGTCCAGGGTTTGTTTGTGCCTGGTGCAGGAAAACACGCTCCTGAAGGTTTTCACTTCCCTTTCCCATTGCATTTGTTCAGCAAAGGGTCAAAGGGTGTGTCTGAGAGCAGGGGGAAGCAGATTTGGGCAGAGGGGAAGGCAGGAAGAGACTGGAAATTTTTTAAGTCTCAGCAGAAGCACCATTAAGGTGATTACAATGACTTTTCCTATCACTAAATGCAACAGCGCACCTCCAAATTGGGAAGAGTCTTTTGACGAGCTCCCTTTGAATAAAAGGTGCTGTGAGAGGTGCTTGGCACTGCTCCCTGAAAAACCCAGATGGCAGATGTAATTTAAATTGCAGGGTCACAGGGTACTGGCTTACCCAGACAAGAGAATTTTATTGGCTAAAGGAATGCAATGAGACCACCAGTAATCCATCCGGAATTTCTGGTGCAAACCCTTTGGAAAAGGATGAGCTCATTGCAGGCACGTTATTGCCCACAGCCAAGGTTTCCTGGCAGCAGGGATCTGGGCTGTGGCTGTAAAGCTGATACAGCAACGGCTGAACCTGCAAATGGGCTTTGGGTGCAGGCAGGGGGAGAGGGTCCCAAAACACGTCCCACCCGCTGCTGGTACTACCAACCCGAAACGCACCAGCCCCTGCCGATGAGCTGCATCCCTGCATGACCTCGTTGTGTTTTACTGTGCAACATCTTGGCCTTGCAGAAGGTGCTTGCAGACTTGGGCATCCCTCCCCACTGGGAGCCAGCCCTCTGCTCTGCGTTCCTGCCCCGCTGCCTGGGGACATGCAAGCTGGGGCGCAGCCGTGGCGCGGCCCTGCTGATACTGCTGTCCTGCTTTGGTGGGGTTGGGTTTTTTTGTTTGTTTGGGATGTACGCAGGCAAGGAAACATTTAACCTGCAGTAGATACCAAGGGAAAAACTTCTGGGTGCCCAGGGTGGAGCTGTGGGCATGCTTCAAGCTGCGCTCCAGGTGATTAAACTAATTATTACTCCAGGCTTAATGAAGTCATTCACCACTTGACTTTATTATAGCCATTATTAAGTATTTACCTTCTCTAGGCAGCAAGAGGTTCACCTGGAAAGCCCGCAAGAAGGAGAGGTCCTCTGCTGCTGAGAGCATCCCTACGCCAGCCCCCAAACGAGGGCAGGGGCTGTGCCACTGCAGGCAGCGGTCCGCCATCCCGGGTGCAGTGCTCTGCCTACGCGGGCATCTTTGGGTGACCAAAGGCAGGGGTTTTTACAGGTTCTTTCCCAAAAGCCTTCAGCTGGTTCGATGAATTACAACTCCTCCTCCACCAAGAGCTGTTTGGGTGGCTGCAATGGCTCTGAAAGGATAGAAATCATTAGTCTGCAGTTCATTAACCTGCTCATCTGGAGCACAGGATTCTGCTCCCCCAGACCAGGAAGAGCAGTAAATCCAGGAGAAAGCACTCAGGACTCCGTGGGGATTCACAAATTTATTATGGAGAAATGTGCCCCCCCCCAAAAAAAAAGTTAAAAGCTACAGGTTTTAAGGAAAATAAACATTTGTTCTGCCTCCCTCTTAAAAAGAGGGGAAAAAAGAAATGCTTAGGCAAACAATTCTATCACTATTTACATAACACACAGGTGGATATTTGCTCCATAATGCGTGAGCTGATGAATGAACAGGCTGCAGCCCCTGGAAAAATGAAATATCAGGGACAAGTGCCAAAAGTCCTGCTAAAACTCTCCTGGCCCAGCACAGACCCGGGCTGGGGATGGGGCCACCCTGCTGCTGCCACCTCCTTGGAAATGGTTCGTATCGGCAGCGGGAACTTCTGTCCTCCCTGAAGCCACCTGCGGCCACCTCCCATCAGAGCCCACTGGAGCAGCTGGCCGAGTCACAAGCCCAGATTTGCTCCCTTGAATTGCAAATGGGCTTTGCCATCACCTCAGCTGGGGACATGTGGAGCATTATGTTATAATTTTATGTTACTTACATTATAGTTTTTAAAGGCAGCTGTGGCGGTTTCCCTGCTAACACCGTGTCCCAGCAGCCTATCAAGGTCTCCGTGCATGACCCTGTTCCTGGAAACAGCAGTGATGGGCACAAGATTCCGGGGGCAAAAAAGGCTGAGAGGTTTTTTTTTTTTTTCTTAAATAAAACTCTTCTTCTTAAGCTGAAGGAAAATCTGATTTTGTGGCCAACCCTCCTGCCTCCAGCGGCAAGCCTGGAGCCCTCTCTGCACCGCCGGGCTGGGGGGACACGGCTAGTTGTGACGAAACGCGAGCTTTCGGGAGGCTTTGTTTATCTTTGTGCTTTCCCTTCTGTAAGAACAAAAAGCGTTCCTGGTGTTCTGCTGGAGTCTATTGAAGTATTTAAGAGGTTGAAATCATTGACCACAATTTCTTACAGGACATTCAAAGCAGGTCATAGTCTCTCTCTGTGAAGTGTTGCGTTGCTGAATTATCATAAATGCTGATGCCTTGGCGGGCAATAGAAATAACTCCAGTATACAAAAGGAAATGATTTATAAGTCAGAATAATTATTGGTAGAAAGCAGACATTTTTTAATTACAATGATAACTGCTTTTTGATCCTGAGATAAGAGGTGGTTACCATAGTGACCCAGTCCTTACCGATAATTTTTTGCCCAGCACTGTATAAGACACTCTGTGATACCTGCCTTCCCGGAAAGCAATTTAGGAAGATGAGTTTCCCAAATGTGAGGCTTTGGGTATGAAAAAAGCAACACAGGCTATACCGAAAAATAATACCCTTTTGGTTAGCGCCTGAACAGCCTTACACGCACATTTTTCTGCAAGTGCACTCATGGACGTTGTCTCAGATTTGGTGCAAGCTACAAATCTTGCTCAGCTCCGAAGCTGGTGTAGACTTAGTAGAAGAATTTCAAACACCCGTGGAGATTCAGAAAAAATGGAGAGAAGACACCAGAGACAAGTTCGTCCTGCAGAACAAACCACCAACTATTGCTTACCATCAGAAAGGTTAAAAAAATTTTTTTTTAGTTACTTTGAACAGCCTTAATATATATTTTCTCTAACAGACCATCTACCAGCACTTCCCTGTGAAGATTTCAGGAAACATTCTGAAGTCCCAGCCATTGCTATAGTCAAGCAAAGGCACGTTTTGATGTGCAAAGTTAAATGCAACCCTCGGTGGAACTAGGACAAATTATTATTAACCAATAGTATAATCTTTCAGGGGCTTCTTTCGGTCATCCTTGCCTGTGTGTCTGCAGCCCTCTTGCAGGTTTAGCGGCACTGGTCTGCAGGGTGGCACTGGGGATGCTCCAGAAACGCACCATGGAGCTCCGGACTGCATTTCTTGCCATTAAGCACCTTGTACATAAGCCTGTGCTCAGAGTCCCTGGAGGTGATCTCTTCCCCTGGTTTTTGGACCCAACAATCAGATCTTGGAGGGTTGGGAGGTAGGAAAGAGTTTTGCAAATGCAGAAGGGTCTTGGTCGGAAGGAAAGGTGCTATCCCAAGGAGCAGACCTCCTCCCACACCGTCTTGGCAGAGGAACAGCCACAGAGCTGGAAACTTTATGACTTCAGAGACTGGAAATAAGGATCTAAATTGTTAGGTTTTCACCAGTTAGGAAAAAAAATTCAAAGCCTTTGATTTAATTTTAATTGCTGTTTACTAGGGTTACAGTTAAAACAGTCTCGTAAGAGTTTTCAGCAACAGACTCTAATAAATATTCAGGAGGAGGGATAAGGAGAGTTTTCATTTTCTTGTGGGTTGGTTTTTTTTTTTTTTCTTTTTGTTGTGTTTTAGCTACTAAACTACAATCTGCATGTTTAGAAAGCACCAGCCCTTCCACGCGCTAAATCCTTACCTTGAGACCAGTGCTGCCAATTCCTGTGGTGCTCTTCCTCTTCTAAAAGCTGGGGAGCTGAAGGGCAACTAGGAGAATACAGCTGGATAAATCAGTGTCTTCAGCGTTCAGGCTGCAAAACAGAGGAACTTTAATTAGCGGAACAAAGTCCTTAAGCAACCCACCAGGGAGCACACCATCACCATGATCATTACCATCACCATAATCTTCATCACCATCACCTCTACCTATCCCACTGAAAGAGAAAATTGTGTCCAGAGGGAACAGGGAGCCAACAGCAGCCCCCAGACCCAGGGACTGGACATGGGCCAGTGGCAATGCAGCACTTTGCCCGTGAGTGCTGATGACATGTATCCCTCCATTTTTTTCAGAAGAAAGCATCACGCTGAAAACACAGGTCTTTTTTTTTCTAATTCCCTGCAGGGATAAGCAAGACCTCCACATTTCCCAAGGTCGACCTAAAAGGCATGTGCAATCAGAAAGCCAAACTTCTATCTGCTTGTGGAGAAACAAAAATGAAAGATGGTTGTACTGTTCCACTGACATTTCTGGTCTATTTGGATTAAAAGATAAAAGTCTGGTGCCAGTTGCTCTCTACAAAAAGCACTGCTTTCTTCTGTAAAGCAACTTTTTGATAGTTATTGTTAGGATAGGAACTATGTAGTCCTCTACCGCAGTTTATGGATTTCATAGGTTGTATATTTGGTAAGTTATACATTTACTTCTTCCAACAGGTCTCATGGATGTTCAACCCAAACCGCTGCTGTGATTTTGTTTTCCACCTGCTCCATCAGCAGTCTGTCACACAAAGGGGCCTTTGCCAAACCTGTTAAACCAAACATAAAGCTGATGTGAACAGAATCACCTGGACAGGCAGGGACTGGCAGCCAAGGGGAACACGGTGGGGAAAAATAAAAAAGGAATTGCAAATATTCCCTTCTCTGTAACCATCCTCTTTTCAGAAGATAGCCAACAAGAATTTTCCTTTTCAAGCAGAAGCCCAGCAAACAAAACACTCCAGCTAAATAAAAAAAAAAATCACAGTATGAGACTGCTGTGGTGTGAAATGAAGGTGGAGATCTACCCCCCAGAGCACCTCCTGGGGCAATGACATCAGGAAACAAAACCCCAAACCCCATCAGTGAACACTGGGGCGAAAACAAGACACCAGCTGCCTTAGGGAAGGGGAGCAAAGCTGAAAACGTGATGGTTTAGGTTGGCATGTTATTGTGAATACAAATAGCTGTTACCTAGCTCGTTTCACGCATGTTTTGAGAGGTAAGGATGGTAAAATGGAGGGATGTAACACGTTAGTCAAGCCCTGTTGTCTCTGGGAAGATGATCTGCATGGCAGCAGGTTGATAAATGGCTGTGAGGGAACAGAAATGATTTATTTGCCTACAGACAGTGCTCAGCATGCCTGGTTGCAATTCCCAGTTAAGGGAGTTGGGCTCTTACAATCTCCCTCTGTCCCAGGGCTGAACTTCATTAGTGCTTTGGGCTGTTTCCCTTCTCCCACGTCAAGATGTCAAATCCCTCTACAAAAACTGAGACCTCACGAAGAGTCCTTTTGCCGTCGTGTTCAGATCCAGAACTAATGCAAAGCAAATTCCAAGGGCTCCCTCCCCTCCAGCACACCTGCTGAATAAATGACCTGAACAGGTCACGTCTCCATCCTGCTTGGGCGGGAGGCTCTCGCACTCTGAGTGTTGACGTGCAGCTCAGGAACCAGCTGAAGTCCTGGGTAAAGACAGGGAATGGATATCTCTGTATCTCTTCCAATAAGTATCCTACCTTTTTCTTTCCTTCTTTTCTTCCTTTCCTTATAAGCAGTCCTAGATACGTCTCTTAAGAGAGCACATCCAGGCTACTGTTGTTGTTTTGGATTGCAGACCTAAAGCAATGGACCTTCTTGCAAACAAAGAGCCCATCGAGCAACATGCTGACACTCAAGTTTTGTTGTACATCACATTAGAAGAAAGCCTGTCCTGTTTCAGAGCCAGCTGGGGCATGGCAGCATGACACTGGGTTGCTCAGCACAGAAATACCATTGGTTTTCATACCAAAAGACAAAGATTGTTACTTTTTTTTTTTTTTTCTTTTTAAGGAAAGGATCTCACCTAGCAATAAAACAAGACAGATGTGAGATTGTTGAAACAGTTCAGCTGCCATCCATGCCTTGAAGGCACTTTGGGGAGGCTGTAGAGCAGGTAGCAGGAAGCAATGCTGGTTAAAGCTGGAGCACCAGCTGGTGTTCCCTGCAGTGGGGTGAAATGAAGGGAAGAAATGGTTGGTTTGTTGAGTGTCTAGAAATCTGCTTGGGGAGTTTGGTACAGAAAAGAGACCTGAACATAACCAGAGGTGATGTTCTTACAAAGAACATTACCTTCCTATCCAGGTATTAAAATGTGTTATTAAAAGGTGTTGGCTGCCCAAAACAGCTTTTGCTTCTTAACATGTCGCTGGGCTCCCATGGGAGCTGGGAGGGAGCTGCTGGGACCCAAACTGCTCCCCTTGGGTCCTGGTTTCAGCTGGGACAGAGTTAACTTTCTTCATAGTAGCTAGCGCAAGGCTGTGTTTGGGTTTGTGCTGAGGAGAAGCTGATCACACACTGATGGGCAGAGCTGCTGCCAGGACAGTCAAGGACTTTCCAGCTTCTCTGCTGTGCCCGTGTCTGCAGGAGCAGGAGAAGCTGAGAGGGAGCACTGCCCCAGTTACTGGCTTAGGATTTGACCTTAAATTTAGGATTGAGACTCAAACTGGCCAATGCTCTATTCCATATCATGCATGGCATGCCCAGAATAGAGATGAGGGTCTGACCAGAAGTTCTCCCCCTCTCTGGGTCATCTCTGACTCTCTCAGATGCTCGGGCTCTTATCTCTTTTCTGGTATTGCAGTTTCAGGACTCTCTCTGCTCCGGGATCGTTATCTGGGAACAAGCTGAGCCTTGGTCACCGGGTGGTGAGCAGTTGCACTACATATCACTCATTTGTATATTAGTTATTCCTACCTTTATTATTATTTTCATTATTATTTTCAATTTTATTGTAGTTTAGTTTTTAAATCGTTCTCATTTCAACCCACAAGTCTCTTCACCCTTTAAATTCTGCTCCGCATCCCTGGAAGGGGGAAGGGTGAGTGAGCAGCTGCATGGTGTTCAGTTGAAAGCCTGGTCAAACCATGACACTCTGCAAGAGAACTTTGAGTTCCTTTGCCACAGCACAAAGCTAAGCTGCCTCCAGTTTCCTAATGGTCTGAGCTCCCCACTGCACTGGTCAGGGCCAGTACCTGGGCTTGTGCCTTGCCACTGTCCTTGGGACTCGTGCCTTGCCATCAGCACGCCATGGGAAGCATCGCTGGCAGACAGTTTAGTGCGCGATAAAACCAGTTGGGTGCTGTGTCTTCCCTCCCCACCATCTACTGGAAAACAGAGGGTGGATGGTTTCATGAGTCACATAAAAGCAGAGGTTGCTGAACCAAAACACTGCGCAGGGTGACTGGGAGGCTGGGCAGGGGAACCACTAACACAGCGGGACCCAGAAAGCGATGGGATAACTTCCTTTGGAGGAGAAAAGGAAGCAGAAAGGGGCAGGGAGGCGTTTAGTATCCATTTAACCCTGATTGTCACCACCCATCCTAGTTTGTCTGACACGGCTCGACACTAAAGGACAGGAGGTTGGAATAAACAACGGGAATATATCCCAGTCTTTGGTGGCTCTGCTGAAGGTTCCCCTGTTCCTAACAGCCCCCCCGCCCATTTGCAGAAGCACAGGCAATGCCACACCCTCAGCACCTGCACAGCACCAAAAATACCAGCAGCTCGACTTCCATACGCATAAATACATAAATAAATAAAAAATAATGATGTACTGGAAACTGCAAGTCAGCTGAACTAAAAATAGACCAATTGTAATTAATATTTAATTAATAGGAGAGACGAATGCAAATAGCACGGGAGCTCCCTGATCTCATGTCGTAGCAGCTGTTTTCCTAGCAAGTGGGGCAGTGATGCTTGGAGGTGGTGCGAGGCAGTTTGGGAGGGTGACGTTGGACAGATATTTCTGCTGGCAGATAGCATCAGGTGGGCTGCAAACACCATGTGGGGATGAAAAATTTGGAGGGGAAAAAAAAAATCAAAAAGGAACAGTTAACATTATCCCAATATTATCCTCTGAAAAGCTGATCAGCAGTTGTAACTTCCCCTGATTTCTGTCCCACTTGCAGGACTTCATGCTTGAAATGTATTTTCCTGGGCATTAAACCTGCAGAGCAAAGCAGGAGCAGGGCCCGTGGGAGCCTTGGTGGGCTGCTGTCTCTGTCCCCACCACGGATACACGCCATGCTTTGGCAACGCGAGGCTCTCATTTCTCCCTCTCAGTAACGTGAGGATGATGTTACTCATTTTTAGTTAGAAAACACAGACTCCGAGTGTTAATGTGCTCTGTTTGAAAGGGATTTCTGAAAACCTAGAAATTATCTTATCCATAATAGGGTTTCTTCTTCCTTGAACACCACCTTGAGTACCCAGAACACTCACTCCAGTTACTGTGTCCACTAACTTCTCCTTATTTTGCTCCATAAAGGGTGCTGTTTATGCTCTACACAAATTCCTGCTGCTTCCAACACACACGGGCAAAGTAACTAATTTTAGATGTCAGATTCAGATATGGGAAATAAAAACCATACATGCCTAATGACTGAGGCTCAGCTAAAGTTAGTGCATTGCTTTTGCATTGCAGCTGAATCCTAACAATCGTGTTCCTAAAACTGGCACCATAAACCAGCTGGTTGGGTGCCCTCATTTAATGAAGAAAAAAAAAAAAAAAGGAAAGCCTCAAATACTTTTAACCAAATATTTCTGGATCTAGAAGTCACCTTCATTCTGGAATCCGCAGCAAGCCTCTGAAAGCTGCAGATTTTCAGACAAGTTTCTTGCCAGTGCAAGAAAACAAAGATCCTTCTCTCCTCTTTCCAGGTCCCACCTCTTCCTTGTGATGGTGCCTGTCCTTCTGTCCCTCCCAGGGCTGGGACACTACCAGATCACCCCCTGTACTTCCAGAAAATATGCAGGGCCACATACTTTTATTTTATTCTACCAGAGGATGCATGGGTACGTAAGCACACACCTGCCTGCCCCAAGGCTGTGGCAACCCCACTGACCTTTTCAGCGTCAGGATTCTTCCTCCTTATTCTTTGGGTTTAATTTACAGCTTACGTAAGGACGGAAAACCATACCTGACCCCGTCCTGCCATGTCAAGGTAGCCGGTGGCAAGCAAAGCTGCCTGGAAAAAGAAGACTGAGCAGCATGGAGCATTTTGGGTTTTCTACAGCTCACCTTTGGGATTTGAGCTGCACTCAGCAGGTGCTCAGCATTTGGTGCAACGCAGCTGCAGGTGCCTGCCATCGTCTCCTCTCTGCCCTTTGCATTGGGTGGGTACTTCTCCACGGTAAGCCGTTAAATCCCAGGTGGGAAGTCTCCCTCCCATTACTTTTTTTGATAATAGCAGCTCTGCTGAGCTATCTTGTACTTTGTCTTCTTTGGGCAGGTATGCGTGGGGTTCGTGAAGTCAGGACTGAACGTACCCCAATGTGACCAAGCTGGCGCCTGTGGGGTACCTCTTCCTGCAGCAAACAGCACTTCTCCCAACCCCGGGGCTGTGGGCTAGGGACGCTTGTGTCTCTCCTGTGGGTTTTTCTAGGGGTGGATGCGAGCAGCAGAGTTCAGCTCTGGCTCTAAACCCCCCACCCTGGTTAGGAGGAGTGTTTGACATGCTCTTCCTCACCCTTTCTTCACCAGCTGAATTCAGACAAGGCGCTCGTATGCATGAAAGCTGTCAAAAGCATACCTTACAAGTACAGGAGCTCGAAAAGGCTCGAAGCGAAAAGCTGGCAGTCCCTGAAGAGCTGCAGGGACCATCCAATCCATCTGATGCTCCTGGGTGCACAGCAACCGGGCTTTTGACTGGTTCATAACCGTGACACTAGTTCATAACTGCAGCACGTGCGAAAGGCTCCATTATTGCCTCTTAGAAAAATCAAATTATCTCCTGGAGTTGGAGACCGACAGCCACGCAGTCTCCGCGGTGTTCTGCACAGCGGAGTTTTTTTCTAGTTTATTCTCTGCTGTTCTGTACTGCCTGTAATTGCATTGAATTTTAATTGTTTAGCATCGTCAGAAATTCAGGCCTGGGGGCAGCGGAAGTGGTGAGAGCTCAACACATCAAATTACCGCGCAAAGAGCAGCCAGGCAAAAAAGCAGAGTGGGGAGGGAGGGAGGGAGACAAATGAGCCCCGTTCATTAGAAGAACAGCAACCCTGACTGGGGAAGTGTCCTACTGCTGGAATAAGAAAGCAGAAAGTTGTTAATAAAGAGCACAAGGACACTGTTGCTTTTCTATCAGAAAGCACCACATCTGGAAGAATTTAATTCCCTGGGGAATGCCTACGGCAGGGTTTGAAGGAAAGGCCCATTCCCAGGGCTGTCCCATGGCCCCGGGGGATGGCAGCAGTGGTGGGGGAGAGGCAGAAGCCGAGGGAGCGGGATGGTGTGACGTGGCCCCTGCGCTTGCACAAGTTGCGTAGAAAGTGCATCTTTTTTTTTTCTCCTTGGTAAGGTCTGTCCGTGGGGGTCAAAAGGGGAGGATGAAAAGGCTGGGTCAGGTGCTGATGATGAAATAAATTAATTTTGCCACCTGTGAATGTCCTGACACACATCAGAGCCCACCTCAGGGCTGCCCTGCTGAGGCACCGCTGGAGATTTAACCTCAAATAATGGACTATGTGCAGCGCCTGGAGCTGCTTCATACCCGAAGTTATGGGAGATCCTTCCAGGGAATAGGTACAATGTGACAGCCACGGGACAAAGGGTTACCTGCAGCTGCCTGAAGAACAGCCCCGGAGCTGCCCACCATGGCACGGGGTCCCCACGCCCCAGCAGGACCTCTAGAGTGTCCCTTTGCAAGCCACTCGCAGGCTACCCATGGGTCTTTCTCCTGTCTGCCTACAGAGCTGCAGGCAGACAAGATCCCAAAATCAAAGAACGGTTTGGATTGGAAGGCATCTTTAGAGGTCATCCCTTGAGATGAAGGTAAGGAGATGGGCACATCACCAGGCATCGCTGGAACTTCCAGCAATGGAGATGCTGATGGGAGCAGAGTTTCTGGCCCCAGCCCAGCCTGGTGGGGAGTTGCCTCTGCCATGGCTCTTCAGCCGGAGGAGCGTGCAGTATGGATGTGAGAGAGCTGAACAGATCCTTCAGCTGTCTGTGCTGAATATTTTGTGGGTATTGGCATTTCACATCAGCTGCATTCAGCAGGGTTAATTAAAGCTGGTGTTTTATAGATTGCCCTTGGCCATAAACTGAAAAGCTGCCTCAATTGGGAATCAATAGAGTAGTCTTTAAGCTCATTTATTTTATTAGCTACAGAGTCTTAATTTGAAGAAATTGAGAAACCATAATTAATGGTGCCAGAGAGGTCCTGAGATGTATGTTTAAAGCTTCCCGAGGAGAGCGCTTTGCCTGTAGGCACAGTGTGCTGGAAGTGCCCGGCGTGCTGGAGCGCAGCAGCGGGGCCGGGGGATGCTCCGGTGGGTGAGCCCCAGGGAGTGCTCTGGTGCTGCAGAAATCCAACAGCAACTCAACAGCCAGCACGCTGTGCTGCTCCCTCACCCAAAAAGTTAAGGGCAGGTTGCAAACAGCTGTGGTGCTACCATGGGGCAGCAAAATCTGATCCCACTGCCAGCAGAGGCAACTGAGGCATCCCAGAGGTGCTGCAAGCGCGCTCCCCATCCCGAGACAGCGAGATGTTGTGGCTTTATGCCCTTCTCCAAGTCTGCTGCCCACCAGGGCGCAGTTAAATGGTTCACCACTCTTCAGTGGGGTGGAGTGGCTCCACACAGGAGCGTGAAGTATCCAGGCGGTGCCGCCACTTCCCTTCATAGAAGCCTCGCTGGTGGGTGGTATGGCTGTCCCACATGGAACAGAGGGCCCTCAAGGAATATTTTTTTATTTGAACACTTTTCTGAGCAGTGCCATAAGCAGCCTGTAAGTAGTCTTACCCACAGCCCCTGGGGTGCTGGGGACCGGGATGACTCCTGTGATACAATAAGCAGAACAATGACCAAAAGCCCAACCTGTTCACAAGCAGGTCACGAGGCCCTCGGACAAATATTCAGAAACAAGCATTTAGAGTACATAGGAAGCTAATAAGCTGCTCATTGCATTTTTGAAAGCACCTAATGCCTATCCTTGAAGACAGTCACTTGCCTTCCCCAGCTGAGCCTGAGATGAACAGTGCTGACAACGCCTTTCTCCTGGCAAACCTGAGCCCCGCGGGCTGGGCTGACCGTGACCAACTACATCCCAAACAAAGCCTTGGCCAGCTGGTTATGTGCTTCAGTCTTGGAATGCGACGTGTAGATCAGAAACATATGCTTGACCTAAAAACTTGTTTAACTAGAAACTCATGAGCCAAACTCATTTGAAAGCGGATCTGCTCCAATCACATTTGTATGGACAGGCTCATTCCACACTGAAGTGGACGTCACTCGCTTCTGCAGCAAATTACAACACAGAAGCTGAAGAACACTCAGTTTAGGTGGGACTGTCCACGGAAGATTTAGTCAAACTTAAGTGGAAAGTATTCTACAAATGCAGATCCACTTTCCTAGGTATTCCCATATAGACAAACCTCGCATGCGGAGGACCAACTTTTGCTTTCAGTTTTGGGTTTTTTGGCCACACTAGTGACTAGAAAAACTCCAGTGTATCTTTCAGGCATGTATTACATTAGAGCTGTTGAGCCAGACAATTGGAATTGATTTTCATCTACCTGAGCCATTGCATGTAACTTTTCTTCTGAGTGCTCTTTGCAGTCAGTTTGTCACCTCCCCATTAAAGCCCATTCCAGCATCTCCAGCTTTGCAGAAGAAAGAACCCCAATATTCTTCCAAAACCTTTCTGTGCTTTACAGATATCCTTCAAGCACATCTGTCTTCTCTCCTTCACATAAATGTCAGTTCCCTCCTGATCCTTCACAAGGGTGGAAGAAGCTCAGACGTTTCCCTTTACTACAAGCTCTGTTGCCTCAAGGGTTCAGAGGATCACAAGTTCTTCATTTCTGCTCTCCGCTAAACCCACCTCTTTCGTTTCACACCCTCACACAACCCAGTCCTTTTGAGGTACATTTCCCAGCCTTCTGATGAGAGGTTGGTTGGCTGCCATGCACCTTATCATGCACTCCAATGGTCCTCCAGCATCCCTTCTGCAGGGTCTCATGCTTGCCTTGCCACCACCACACCCAGAATATCTAATGACCGCTCTCTAGCCTCGCTGGAAAGAGTTGAGCTCACTCTGTGCTACAGGAATGGACAGTAGTTGTATTAGGTATGGGTAACGAATTGCATTTCTGCAAAGAGAAAAATAAGAGCTGCTAAATGAAGAGAATAACTTTTATTAGGCAGTTACTTCTTTTTTTCATGACACATCATGGTAATTTCTGAACAAATTTTGCATAAACGTACATATTCTTCACAATCTTTCTCTGCTTTTTTTTCTGTTATCCTTTCAGTACAATGCAACATGCTACAGAATACTTTTTTTTTTTTGTAAATCAACATGAAAATCCACAATGATTGCGCTTTTTTTCATAGGAAACTTCAGCAATTGGGAATCTGAACAGTTGCAGATGCCACATGGCCTGACCTTTCCAAAGTAGGCATCCAAGACTCCTCTGCTCCTGAGCAACCCAAGTGATCCAGGAATACCTGAGCAAACCACATAAGTTCAGCTGCGGCATGGAGGACACTTGTTGGTTCCCCATCTTTTACAGAGCTTCATTAAAAGTTTCTCTTGGTGCCACTAAAATGGAAGATTATCAGACCCATCAAAGTGGAAATAAGAGCAATGGTCAAGCAAAGAGAAATGAAAACTTTTCAGCTTTGTGTATAAACATAAACTAAAAGTTTGCTCCATCTCTTAAGTAAGTTTTATTATTTCAGAGATGGAAATTGAAGAGAGAAGATCTTCAAAAGGATTGTATCAATAGGTATCAAAACTCAGATCATTGTCCTGGCTCTTGGTCCTGCTCTTACACCACCAGTTGTCTTCTTTCCACTCACCAATAAAACAATGGAGGTTCTTGGCACACTACCAGAGTCAGTAGATTGAGAGTGAGCAGTAATATAATTTTCAACCATTTATAGTTTTAGAAAAGTAGGATACATGCAGGTAGAAGCACTACTTGATATTTTTGAATTGCCAGCTCTGTACAAATTAAGCGAGTCTGTAATTAGCATTTGAAACACTCTTTAAATTTCCAGAGTTATTTGGTAACCCACAGGAATCCCATGCATTACTCAGAACAGAGGGAAGAAGGATCACTCGTAAAACTGCTTATCTTGCTGATCCCTGCTGCGCACCCCGGGCTATATGGGAGACATATTTATAGCACAAGTAATGCAATTAGCCAAGGAACAGGTGAAAATAAACTATGTTTCCACCTACATTACAAGGATCATATTCAGTAATTTACAGAACTTCAAAGAGCCTCAGTGCAAGGTATATTCCCCCCTTCACAGAAAAAAGCACGTGCATCAGCATTTCACCCAGGCATCCCATCCTGTAAACATTTATGACAAGGGAAGAGTGTGCTACAGTGAGGAGTCTCATGGAAATCACTGAATTCATTTTCATAGTGGCAATTTGCCCAGTACTGTTTCAAGGGTCAAGCCCTGTTTGTATTTTGCTACATACAATTAAAAGAACCCTATCTATCATAACTTCAACAAAATATGCTAATATCCTGTATGTGCAGAAAATGTTTTTAGTGACTACTACACAAACATCACCTGATTTTTTCATTCTCTTCAACCTTCTTAAAAGCTTTCCTGTTTTTACTATACGTGAAAATAATAAATACATATGATATGCCAGTTATTTAAGCCATCAGAAAAATTACATGTCATTCCAGAAGGGACAGGAGACACTTGAGATTTAAAAGTCAAGAACTGGTCATCAACACGAGTGCCCTGCCTGGTAAAAAGCTTCAGCTGGTCCACGTTTCCTGCGGAACTGTAACGTTGCTGGAACGTTCCTCCATACTGTGATAAAACAGGCTGCTTCACATCTGAAATGACAACAGCATCTCAAGATTATTATTCCAGGTAAGGTTGTTCAGGAACATAAAAGTAAGCTGAAATGGACGACACAGAGTAAATCCAATATGGAATAGAAAATAAGGAGCAAATCCATTGTCCAGGACGTTGTCCTGCATTCTCACAAACAGAACCACCTCTTGGTTTTCAGTGATGTAGGCAAAATTGCATTCTGCTGCTCTACTGTTGGCATCAGGGAAGCTGCTTGTACACCCTGGGGGAAATGAGAATAGGTCAAAAAACATGAAAAATGTTTTATAAAAGGGTCTCTCCACGTTTCTGGACAAGCATACCTCTCTCAGTGGAGGGTGACGGGACCTCTTCTAGAGGGGCTTCATCCTACAGTGATGGAAGGCTGGGCTTCATCTGGGCCCAACACCGTTGCCTCTGTCCGGTCCATCCCACATATGCGGTGACACCGAGTTCCTAAGGCCATCCTCCTCTACCTCCCTGCACTACCTGGGTCACCCAGGGCCCTTCCCACAGCCCACCCCTTTCCCATGGCTGCTGCCTTCTCCCACTCTCGGCAAAGGACCCCATTTCC
Organism: Syrrhaptes paradoxus; assembly: GCA_013400615.1. Classification (NCBI taxonomy): domain Eukaryota; kingdom Metazoa; phylum Chordata; class Aves; order Pterocliformes; family Pteroclidae; genus Syrrhaptes; species Syrrhaptes paradoxus. The sequence continues at coordinate 54,939 of VZTO01021617.1, forward strand.
CCAGAAATGAGAGAAGCAACTCCGTGGGGAATGGAGAAAGTGGTGCCTGAGAAAGCTTCATACATGCAGGAGAATGCAGCACCCACATCACAAACAGTGGGCTTCAGAGGTGCTCTGATGGTCTCTGCCCTCGCACACATAAAAATACAGTCCAACACCTGCCGGTTTTGCATGTTAGCCACCAAGGATTTCAAGCAATAATAAACCACCTCAATGAAAGCGCTTGCTTTTGCGTGATGTGGAACGGACACACATTTTCCATAAAACCAAAGGAGCTGAACACTTCTTTTTGTAATAGGTAACTGCCTTTATGAATCTCTGACTTCTCACACACACAAAAAAGCAAATTAACTTGGGGAACTACAGCCGGGAAATGCTGAAGAGCTAAAGCCCAATGCTACACCTATAAAGGTCTACCTCAGTGAGGTGGCAGCTTCTTCAGTCCCTCGTTTGCCTGGGACTCTGTTTGTGATGGTGTGCTCAGGCTGAGCTTTGTTTAAGCCATTGCTCCTCTGGTTCCACCAACTGAAGTAATTGCTCTTTTTGTTCTGCATTTTTAACCCTTTTGTTCAGTTACACAGCACAATAATGAGACTAACAAGTATTACTGAGACTAACAAGCACTACTGTTAAAGGATGTAATATAAAAGCAATAAACTTACATACTTATTGCTGAGTTGTGAAGAGTTGCCAGGTTTTATTCTTCCCTTGAGATGAGTGCTCTCCTAAGAAACAGAAAATACATTTGCACCAGTTAAACGTGCAAAGACAAATTGAGCGTAGCGGGAATGTATCACCCATCACCATACAAACTAGCCAGGCTCCTTGTTAGACTGACTTAACCAGCAAAACCTGCCCACACAACAGATTTTTACTACTCTCTCTGTGTTTCACAGCTTATTTCCCTCATGATTTGCTCTCAAATGGTGGGTTACTACGACAAAATGCTTTCAAGGTAGTTCTCAGGGGGTTAGAAAAGGCATAAGACTTTAATCCAGTTTTAACTCGTGCTAGAACATTAAATTATAAAAAGATACAACTTTCAAAATTTTTGCTGATAGCGCTGACAGCAGCTCAGTTCCTCCAAAGCAGGAGAAGGAACATTGAAACTCTCCACTCAGGGATTATACAGACAGTTCTCACTCCTCCTTCCCTGGAGCAGTGGAGCCACTGCCAGCAATTCCAGGTGGACAAATAAGCCTCCAGATGAGGATGTGTTTAGAGCTGTCCTATTACCAAACACGTGTCCCAGGAATGGCAGCAGGATTTCTTTAAGTGAGAGATTTGTACATGGAGATGAAGAGGGAATGGCATCCCCAGACTGGACAGAGCCTTGTGGAAACAGGCATGAGGGTGGGGAAACCCAGATACCGCCAGGAAAATGCCTTCTGCCTCTCTGCTCACCTGCGGGAGAGAAATTAATGCCTGACACGTACACGGGAGGCAGGAGCGGAGAGATGTATCGCATTCCAGAAATAGTGTGTATGGATTAAAAATCTTGCATCCTATCTACAGCCCGGGGTTGAAAATTGTAATGGAAATTAGGATTATAACAAATTCACTGATTTGGCATTTCAATAATTAGCAGTCAAATTGAATAGTTGCACTCCTGAAGAAAACAAAAAAAGACTCGTCAATGGTTTTCGTAAAGCTTTTCTTGACAGCAAAAGGGCTCTTTAATTTAGTGCAGCCTTTCGGAGATAAGTCGAAAACTTGGTTTCTAATGGGGTTCAATGAGAAACACTGAAAATTGTTCAACAATAATCTGCTGGAACGGTGTTCACTTCCCAAGTGTTCAATTTTGGATGAAATTATTTAAAAACATTATGAAGTGTTGCTAAGTTAGAGCTTCAGAAGCTATGATGACGTTAAATTTCAGTGGAAAAGGCCTTCAGCAACTACTATTTTTCTATAAAATTTGTCTACAAATGTGTCTACAAAAATATTTGTCTAGAAACAAGTAAATGAGTAAATTGCAGAAAGCGGGAGGCAAAGGGAACTTGAAGAAAGTATTTGGCGCAGTTAACGAAACGCTGCCAACTGCACAGCTGCACGTGCAATGGGACCCCCTTTACCTGCGGCCCTGCCTTGTGACACCTCTCCTGATGGAGGAGGAGTTGTGGGCTCAGATAGATTGGCAGAGGGTAATTCTACCAAAACTGAAAGAAATGATGCACAGTTTGAGAACGAGGCCTTAGGCAGGATAGCTGGAAAATGAAACCAGATTGGTATTGATGTTTTAGCTGACAAGCAAACCCTTCCGTTAAACCTTTTCTTCTCCCTCTCATCCTCCAATGTTGCACCTGTTTGTTGATTTTTGTCTGAAATTGGATTGTGAACACAAAGACATCGGCACCGTGAAACCTCTAAACACTACGCAGTATAATACAGACAGGTCTGTAGTTAAACTGTGCAACTTACTGCCGCAGGAGGCTGCAGATGCTACAGGGGATAAGACAAATTCATGGAAGTAAGAGTCACTGAGAACTGTGAAACACTAAAGATATAATCCCTGATTCAGGATGTCTCCAAGCCACAGATTGCTGGAAGGCTAGAGTGGAGGGCACATTACTAGACTCCTTCCCTATTTGTTATCCTCCCCTTCCCATCTCACACTAGCCACCCTCAGTGACAGGATTTGGGGATACATAGAGCCGGGATCTGAGCAGGTACAGCTGGCTCAGATCACTTCTTAGCTTCAGCATTAAAAGAGAAGGTGCTCTAGCAACTCCTGTAACACAGCACAGGTCTTCCATACACATAGCCTCCCATGTGGCACCCCTCAGACGCTCCTCCTGGAGTCCCCATCACCGATTCACCCCAGTACACTGGCAGCCTAGGCACTGGGCGTCATCCAAGACACACATCCTCCTCTAAAACATGCTTAAAAAGGATGAGGATAAGGAATAAGAGATAGGAAAAATTTTGCATTCATAACTCCTGATCCTTCAACTTCTTTAAGTGCATGTGAAGTAGACTGAGTACACAGACACTGAGGGATTTGCAAAGTGTTCAACCAGGAAAGTAATAGTACTTCAATGAGAACACAAGCTTTTCTTCCTAATTAAAATTGCACTTGTGCAGTATTTAATTTGATTTTTCACTCTCACATATGTATTTGTTTCTGACTATTAGTGTTGCATCCTGATGCTAGTATATGTGACTAAGTAGTAGGCACATCATCAGCTGAAAGAATTGATTGTATAAAATCATTTTTGAAACTCTGAAACAAACATTTCTTTGTCTTACCTTTGTGGAAGGCTATTGTATTAATTTCATTGGAATTTCCTCCCCTCCCACGCCACTTGATTCAGAATCTGAATATATTGTTCAAAATACACGTATGCTGCAGAACATGATGATATATAAGAGAGCTAACAGGTCATATCACTGAGTACAGAAAGCCTTTGACCTGGGCAAAGCTCTCTGACATTATTGGGAAAGCTGGAGGAAAAAGGATATAAGAAATGGTCTTTGACATAAAAATAGGTTGTATTCCATCTCAGATTACATTATCTGTAAGAAAAAATGAGTTGCACTGTTATTTCACTGTAATATCTGCTGCTAAGAAATTGCATGTAAGTGGCAATCTGGTTTGGAGCAAAGAATTAAAGCAAGTTTTTCATAAAAGATGACTGCAGAAACTTATTTTTTATAAAAGTATAAAACTACCTCAGTAGACACAGGAATCTAAATGTCTATCTTTGCCATGCTGAACTAAAAGAAAGAAGGGTGCATCACAGATGCTGGAGCACGGCATTGAGCAGGACCCAGCACCCACATACACCAGCTGGGTTTGGTGTGGGCTAGTGGGTCCAGCACCTGCAACCTGGGCAGCACTCCCTTGCCATGCCCTTCACCTGTGCCCTGCAAACCGCTCCTCACCGCCGTCAGCAGAACAGAGGGATCCGTACAGTTCACCACGGCAGAGAGAGCGCGTATAGAAACGTTCAGATGAAGGACCGCAAGGCAATTGCTGCTGAATGGCCACCAAAGGGTGGGAAGTGGCTGCCCCAAGAGAGGAACATCTCAGAAAGCTGCAGGCTGGCAAGTCAGCAAACTCCCAACAGGTGAAATCCTCAGCTGACCCTCAGTGGTCTCTGACTGTAAGAGACTGCTTTAAAAAACCTTGCAAATATGCACAGCTCACAAACTGAATTTGAAATACAAAAGGAAGCATATGCTATATAATTTTTTTTACTTCAGTTTTGCCCAAAAGTTTCAGCTGGAAGTGTGTGCAGTCAGGTCTTTGTGATGCAAGTAAACAGACAGAATCCAGCCATGAGCTACAAAAAGCTGAGAAAGTTTATTCTTCTGTTTCTATGAAGAAAGTAAACACAACTTCAGGCCATTATACAATACAAGGTTTAAAAAAAAGAGTATCAGAACATGAGAAAGAGAAGGGAAAGAAAGGAGGTACTTGATCTGTCTCTGTTGCAAGGGGACCCTTTTCTATGAAGCAGCTTCTAGGTTTTCTACCTGCAGGGAAAAAAAAGACGACACTGAAAGTTCAACTCATAATAGGAAAAAGAAATAATCAATATTGTATCTTCACATTGATAGGAACATCCACTCTTACCTCTTCTAAGCACACAGCCCGCCAGCAGACTGCTCTCCACCGACCTGCATTGCTTGTCTTGCGATGTGAGAGGAGGAGGAGGGAAGGGAATTTCTGAGAGAGTGCCTCAACCTAGAGACTCGGCTTCTTCACCTGCTCCTAGAGGCATGTGCCTGGATCCTAGACAAAATGAGAGAAATCTGAAACTACTAACACCTGTTGAGAAACCCCACGGACCCCTACGGAACCATGCCCCCTGGCAGGGGTAAATTTCCCTGGGTTGGGCCCCTAATGAGGTAAAACCCAAAGATTTCTTACCTCCTTAAATGCCACAATCCATGCTCAGGTGTGCTCAGCACAACAGAAACCGAGAAGGAATAATCCTCTGCTCAAGCTCCAGATTTGTCCCATTGTACCACAGACACATCTATGGTTTGATGTGTGAGGCAGAACAATTCAACAGTCTCAGCATTTGGAGATTCATGAAGAGTAGTGATGAAGATGTTGTCATTCAGCCACATCAATTCAGAACAAGACCACAGGAATTTCCAGGTCCAAACCCTGGCACCACAGTGGGCTCTCATGTCAGGTGCTGAACTTCATGTGTATTCCAATAACCAGGGCAAGTTTTTGTGCCGAAGGAGAACAAGGTGGTTTTTTTCCCCTTTGTTCTGGGATGATTTTGGTGCTTGTTCACTAGGTATAGTATAGTCACTAGCCTCTGATGTTGAAGGCTAGGAATACTCAAAGACTTTATAGAGAAGGCTTTGGAAATTCAGGAAATCCAGAGGAATGCTGCAGGCACAAACTAGGGTCACCTCAAAAGTGACTGATGTTATGGGGTCTGATGTATCTTCAAGATAGATAGCTCATCTTGTGCAAGGGATGCACTCAAGAAATGTTATGAAAATCTCCAGGCAGGAGGTACATCCAGCTGAAGCAGCAGGTAAGAGCTCTAAAGTTATTACTGTTAAGCAACGGCAGCTTTTGGAAGAGCTGTGGAGCATATGGGGAATGCTGTCTGTTCTACATCCTTGGTTCATCCTATTTTGTATTGCACTACCGTCTGAGAACACCTCCAGATACTGACTGATCCCTTTCTCCAAGTTGATTACAGTAAGTTAAGAGTGTTTCACATATGACAGCTCAGGTCTCTCCTCAAATATCCATGCTTTCCCAGCTTTGTTTAGCAGCAATGCTTGAATTTTCATTTGTGTCCACAGTGGGTGTCTTGGAAAGGCCTAACACAGACATGTTTCATAGACCTTTCTCCAGACACCTTCCATTCCAGGTGCCTCACCAAAATCTCAGCCACATCAGCTTTGACACATTTAATATCCTTCCAGCAAATTCAGTGCAGAACAGACAATACACCTGCAAGTCATATCCTACCCTCCCATCTCAAAAGAGCTCACACTCATTAGAAAATGTGCCGTAACGAACCAGCTTGTGCTTAGGTGCCAGGATTATACCTAACAACTCTGAAATATTATGTCACCTGCCACATTCCTATGAGGCTTTATATTGAATATTGACTGGTATGCTGCTATTATAAAGGCCCTTCATACATTTTACCTGATTTAGAACGGGTAGTCCAGGCAAGGGCCACAAATGGAAATTGTCAAGTCAGTACTCAGGTATCAATACATCCACCACACATTATTCATCTGTATGGAGTAGCCTTACCCCAATTTCTATTCCTCAACCTTTCTGTTACTGAGGAATTTCCATCCTTCAACATTTTTCATGAGTCCTAAAAGGTGATCAATACCTTCACTGGTTCTCAGTGAAATACACAAGAACCCTTACAGCAAAAGTTAGGTATGTTTTCAAGACAGGCAATACTTTAACATTAACATCGTGGATGATGGTACTGATCTCTTAGTCATCAAGCAAAACCATCCATCTTATATTCTCAGGAATCATACCTGCCACTGGCAAGCTAAGCATGCAGTTCTGTGGGCTATATGGAATCCCAAATAAGAAATTTTTTTTCAGGTGGATTTTCTAGAGCTCTGTATTGTAGAAGACCGTTTACTATCTCTAGGAAGAGTAACCCTAAATTTGGCTGTATAGTCAACACAGAACGGCTGCAGTAAGTCCTGCCTTTGCACATTAGTGTAAAACTTTTGAGATGATTCAGTATCCCAAGCATATATATCCAAGATGAGTTTTCACATAAGATGAAGTACAGGCACTTGTATTGCATCAGGTGTTGCAGTTCACTGGCAAATGTGCATGAAAAATTCAAGGTGTTTAGTTTTGTCTGTCCGTTTTTTTACTTCACATAAATTCTCAACCAGTTATGCCTTAGAGCTCATAGCCATAGAATCATAGAATGGTTTGGGTTGGAAAGGACCTTAAAGATCATCAAGTTCCAACCCCCCTGCCATGGGCAGGGACACCCTCCACTAGACCAGGTTGCTCAAAGCCTCATCCAGCCTGGCCTTGAACCCCTCCAGGGATGGGGCATCCACAACCTCCCTGGGCAACCTGTTCCAGTGTCTCACCACCCTCATAGTGAAA
>VZTO01021617.1:63482-111887 GCA_013400615.1 Syrrhaptes paradoxus
TGAGTTTGCTGTGTGCCCTCCTCACTGCCCTGAGGATCTTGAACTCCACCATCTCATGGTCGCTGCATCTCAGGCTGCCCTTGAGTTCCATCCCAGGGTGCCCTTGAGTTCCAGAACTCTTGAGTTTTTGTGCATTTTTGCATCAGCAATACCATCTTTCTAAGAAGAGTTTTAAAAAATTAGAATATTAAAGCTCAGTTTTAGCTAGTGTTCCTGATGATATCACTCCATTAAAAACCATCACATTAAACCAGGCTTAATTGAACACTGTTCTTTTCCTATATTCTTTCACATTAATTGTAAGTTTTTGAAATAATATTCTTGATTGATTCAGCTATGCTTCTGAGAAAGGAAACTTTCATTTTTCTTTTAATTTATAGTCAGAACCTAATTTTAGAAGTCCTAAAATAGGATCCTTCAGTAGTCAAAGGCCCTTCATAGGTCAGCTCATTCCAGTTCAAGATACATGTCCAAGACAGATGGGATAAACAGCCCTCTGGACACATGTATCTCTTTCAATTGACTATGTACAGCTGGCTTAGACTTTATACAGATAGAACAAGGTGAGATTAAACTCACCATAATATTTTATCGAGATACGTCATGCACAACATCGACAGAGCATTTTTTTCTAGGTTGCCTGCTTAAGCAGTTTGTAGATTGCATACTTATTTTGTTTGTAAATGTGGTTTTTGTGCATTTTTGAAACAATTATACAATCTCAAAATCCTTTGTTTGAAATAATAAAAGTACAAATTTTTAAAAGCCCATAAAATATGCTTACAATTAAGCTTAAGTTGAATAAATGTCAAAGCAGAACTTTGTTGCATGTATGCTTGACCTTAGGCAGCTGGGCAGCCTATAGACAGTGAGAGGACGATGTAGGTCTATTTGGAAAGTTAAGACTGCTTTTAAGAACTTTCTAGGTTTAGTCAAAATCTTTTGTAGCTTTGTTAGTATGTGCAGTCAGAGGTGGCTACAACACATGCTTTCTGAACTGTTGGACAATGAATTCACCTTTTAATTGAGCTGGATTTTATGTGTCTAAAAAGGAAAAAAGAACATGCATAAGGAAGTTTTACGCAGTGCAATTGTTTTCAGTAGCTGTAAGAGGGACCACAAGTCAGAGATTTCTCAAGTTTCTAGCTGTACTGTAAGAAACACTGGCCCTTATGCCCAAGCTTTTAATGAAAGAAGGAACTCTTATTCAAATAGGCAGGCATCCTAACATATTTGAAAATACCTATATGAGTGACAAATATTTCAGTAAGAAAGCAGGTCCTTCTTTCAGAGTGCTTTTAATTTAATAAGTGTCTCTAAAAAACTGAGGATAACAGGACTTCCATTTCAGTGAAAGCATATTTAACTTTGAAAGATATAAAAATGTAAGAATTCAAGAGAAAATGGTAGCTAGTTTAAATATGAATTGTATTAATGAGAAGAGAGCAAGAATCTTGTCTGCAAAGTGGTTATGACTCATACCTTCCAATTACAGCATGCACACGTTGTACTTCAGTAAAAAAGAATATCAGACATCCTCTGGATGGAAGACCTTAGGATACTTGGTGATGCAGTACCTGATCAACAGGCACCAGACCTCATCTTGTGAAAAACACAGTGAGCCTGAGTCTTTTCTCATTTACCTTGCTGTAAAACACAAGTAATTCTGCCACTGCCAATGAAGTTACTTCATTGTTGAAACCGCTATCAGGGCAGAATCAATTAAAAAAAAAATGTGGATGAGTTCCAGTTTCTGACTTCATTCAGCATTCAAAAGAAACACTATGACTTCAAATGTAAACACCCACAAAACTCCGTATCCCTTAAAATAAAGCTAAAAGTCCATTCCCAAAGCCATATACTAAAAAAAAAAAAAAAAATTCAAAAATCACAAAGCTCTGAAGTGCAATCACTTAAGTGCCAAAACGTTTAAGTGTCAAAGTGCAGTTTGCATTTGCTCAGCAGCAGCAGGGCAGAAGGATGCAGCCTCTGATGGAGCACACTGCTCTCCCCCTCCAGCCTGCTAACCTGACGAGAGACTGCAGGGACCTTGCACGACTCCCACTTGCTTTGAGGGCTGCCAAAGCTGCCCCGGGGGGCTTTTGGATTGTGCAAAAGCTTCTGGGAGTTGCAGAGAAGGCTGGGGAAGGCAAACTGTGCCTCTTCTGCAAGTAGAGGATAGTTCAGATCAAGTGCTGTGTTTCAGAGGACCTTCCGAGGGATTTAGAGGAACGGGGAGAGCAGCTATCAGGCAACCTCTGAAATGTCAGTAGGAGACACAGATGACCAGAAACCTTGAAAAAAAGAGGCGGGGGTTTATACTTTAAAAAGCATAAAGTAAGAGGCTGTTTTTCCTAGAGGATTTCTGCAGATGAAGCGGGAACAAAGGTGGGACCTACATGGCTGGGGAAGGAAATTGCAACAGGTGAAGGGGAGAAGTTTCACCGTGAGTAGCTCTTCCACGAGAAGTTTCCGTTTTGGTGGGGTTTTTTTGTTGTTGAATAGTGGAGAATCGGATTAGTCAGAATTCTGTTCTGCCTCAGTCTTAATCTGTGCTACTCTGTTTCGCAGAACCTAAAACTGCATTCACCTCTTCGTTTATATTGATGAGATTTTGCTTCCTTTTGTGCATGTTATAGATAACCTGTGATCCTTTAGGTTTTATTAGGCACATATGTTGCAAGAAACTGGATCAGCGAAGCAGAGGACAGAACAATTTGCAAGGAGAGTAGGATTTTGAATGCGAAGTGTGGCTGGGTGCAGGGCTGACACCAACTCCAGCAGAGCCCTGTTTACACTCAGCACAGACTCCCAAACCTTTTGGCTCCTGGGATATTACCAGCCTTCGAACTTCCTTGTCTAGCCAGATCTAGCTGAGAAATATCACAATTGTGGTTACTCCTGAACATGCCTAGCTATAGATCACTTACCATCAACAACTTTAAAAAACTATTTTCCCTGAACCAGTCATACTTCTCAGTCCCAAATACCAATACCACACACGGTGCAGCTGCAGGCTCCCAGTCTGGGGGTTTACATTGCAGAGGAATTGTTTGCAGTGACTTTGACCTAACAGGGCCTGAAGATGTTTTTGCTATTGGAAATGACATCCCAAAACTGCTCTTCTCTGGGCTCAGAGAGAGGGAGACAGACATACACCCAGAGGAAACACTCACCGGTCTCAGGAGAAGTTGTCTTCACAGAGAGAAGTTTGACTCCTTCTTTATCTGATTGGGCCCTGTTGAAGTCAGAAAACATTTAAGCAGTCAGCATGTAGCTCAGCCAAACAAAACTCTCAGAGTGTGATCTGGAGGAGGCAGCACCTATGCCAGTCTATGCTGGCAGGCTTGAAATGGGCTTTGCGTGGGATCATGCCTAAGTCTTGGTGGTGGAAAACACCATATACCAATATGTCTGAAAACACCTGTTGCTTAAAATACGTAGTAAATCAAGTTGTGAGACTCCAGGTTCAATCTAGTGCTTTACAGCACTAGGGGGAAAAGAGGGAGTCATCTTTTTTCTCTGTCAATACAAGGCTTTTAGCCATGTTGAATTGCAAGAAGGACTGCTTCTGATGTCCAGGAAGTCAGGGCTAGCAAGTCAATCAGCAGCCCAAATGTTGCTTTTGGTCTTACAAAACATAGAGCCCACAGCCAGACTCAATGGCCTGTAGTATATATCTTCTAATGGACCTCTCCTGAAACTCCTCGTGCCAATACTTGTAACTGAACCTCTGCAAATGGACTAGTGGAGACAAATGGGAAAGAGGAATCTGAGAGAATGGAGAACATGAGAAAAAGAAAAATAATCCAGAATTAAAGACATTAAGAAGAGAGAAAACACGAATGCCAAGAATGGGCATGGGAAAGGACAGGGGGGAAAAAACCACCAATGAATGAGGCAAAAACTGAAAAAGAGATAAAAAAGACTGGGCCAATCGGCCCTGTGGCACAGCATAAACCATTTATCTATTTCAAAAGGACCCCCTGCAAAACAGTTGAGAGCCATCACATTTCTATCCTTGCTGAACAGCTGCTTATCATGCATACAGGTGTACAATAACTGCAAGCACATTGCTTTCAAGGGGATATTTCTCTTTGAGGCAGCAACTGCTTATTACGTTTAAACAGAGAAAGACCAAAGAAAATCTCATGCAGAATCCGCTGCATTCACAAGTGCCCATGAGATGTCTCAAAGCAATGAAAAAACAGGATTCAACTTACTGTTCAGTGCCGTTCTCTTGCCTCTCTGGAAGAAGGAACAAAGTTAACATCATTTGACTGCTAGAACTTAAGTTAAGTAAACATTGAGAGATAACTATTGCAGTTGCTAGCAGAAGGCTTAGTTGTGACTTTGCAATATTGCATTAAGTATATTAACACAATCAACCAGCTGGAAGGGCAATTGGTACTTTTTTAGTTTAACTTCCCAAAAGATACCCATGTCATCTATGCAAGTGAGCTGATACCGCTCCAGTCAATACTTATGGAAACAAGGGAGAATGCTATTTGACTTGCACAAGAGCACAGAAGAAGCACGCTTTTCCCTGCAGCTCCCAAATCCCCAGATAGCTGGCACAGAGCAGGGGAACAGGCAAAGGTTCTCAAGTACGTAACAACTGAACTAAAAGATACAAGATGAGGGGAGGGAAGGAGCAAACTGCCAGGCTGTATGCTCTGGGAGATGTAACCTGGCATGACCTCTGAGAACAGAGTCTGTTGTCCCTGCCGCCGGGTTTTGGGTTTCTCCCCAAAATCAATCATATACTGGATATATTTTATTCTTATGTGCAAGTGCAGGCAGAGGGATGGGTCTGGGGGTTACATCAGAACCACGGAGCAAGTTCTAGCCCCATGGCATTGGGCACAGGGCTCTCTGTCCACGGAGGAAGCACAGCAGATAGATCTGGACAAATCCTGCAGGAAGAACCACAGATATCAATCTACTCTAGCTTCCAAGTGAATTTGCTAGTACCTTGCCTGGCATTTGTGCGTGGGGGAGGCTGGCAAGGAAGTGTTCTTCACCTCATATCTTTACCTCTTCACTCTAAATATTCAGTAATTTCCTAAGCAAGAATCACAGCTTCCGCTGTTTACCTGGGTCTGTTTTTCCGTGGCATTGGCTAAATAGGTTGCGATTTTGTGCCCATGTGCATTACACTGTAACTAGAAAATTTTACTTATGTATAATGTATATGTGTCTGTGTGTGTGTATGTAAATACCAGGTATTTCCTAAAAGAAAGCATTGTTATTTCTTTGCCTGTATCTAGAACAGAGATAAAATAGATGTAGTGATTTTGTTAAACAATATCTCCAAACTTAGTTTTCACTGTCTTTTTCTACCTGATTGACTGATTGTGTTAGCACAGCTGTGTTAGCTCTTTGTAGCTGCAAAAGCGTGAACAAAAAGCTTTACAGCATTATATATTCTCCAAAAATCAGAGACAATTTTGCTCCTTCTGTTCTTCCTGCTGATTTTGAAAATGAAGTGTTACTTTCCTACTTTAGGCAAAATACTTCGAAATATGAGAAGCTTTGCTATCAGACTACTGCAACATCTATGGTTAAGATAATCTAAAAAGACCCCAGAGATTTTTTAATAATAAAAAGCACATTGATTGGTTTTCCCCCTACGGAAAAAGCAACCCAAATACCTGGAGTTTTCTTCTGGCACATTCTGTACAAAGCCACCAGCAAGAAGACAGAGAGAGTAATGACTATCAAGGTGATGACAATCGGCAAGATAATGCCTGCAAAAGAGGGAGAACATAATTTTGCCTGCTGATGCTAGATTGCATCACCTTCGTGTACAGGCACTTGCATGCACAAAAGAGAGAGGCACCTCCAGCTCCACTTCACCAAACATTACCCATTTCTCTGGAGTGGGGTGACCTGCTGCTCCTGTTATTCCTCCCATACCCACAGAGCCTCAGGCTTGCAGCCTCTGTGGAGGGAGGATTTAGGCACCTTCCTTCCCCTACCCGTAGTCCTTCCCGGGCACCTACGCTGCCCTGTGGAGCCAGTTTCACCCACTGTAGGAGACCATGTTTTTAGCACCTGCCCCACTGGGACCACCACAATCTTGATCAAAATACCCACTATTCACCCTCAGTGTTGATGGCCCCCAAAGGTTTTGCAAAACAGCTGGGTTTCAGGAATAAATTTTTGATACTTGCAATTTTTTTTTCTCTTTTTTTGAGAATAAGACTGATCTGAAATTCAGTAGCTGAGGCGATTATTTATCTTTTAACATCATACACCCAGAAAGACACCAAGGAGTTACATAATTCAGTAACATTCCTCACAGCACTCACAACCAGGGATAGAAAATGCAAGATCTCTTTTTTAAATGAGGACATTTCTTTCCTATTTCCCACCATCTGCCATTTCTTGACAGGTGTTTCCCAGCCAAGAAGCAAAAAGGAAAGAATTATGTAATGAAGGGAAGCTTTCCCAGGGAAATATATAAGCCCAGTTTCTCTCCATTTATCTATTTTTTATGGCAGCAATTGGCCTCATTCAAATTTAGCAGGCGCTGGCTTGAGCCCTGTGTTGGGGGAGGCTGTGACTGCATTCCTGCAGCCTTCCTCAGTATCAGCCATCATGCCTGCTTGATATTTAGAAAAAGCATCTTAGATGGCTCTTGATGCAATTAACATTTAATATTCATATGAATGTGTGTGTGCATCTACGGAACTAGAGGCAAAACCCAGAGACAAGTTTCCAGTGGAAAAACATCAAACATATTTTGCTAAGCCAGTACTTTAGGTAGGAAATAGCAAATCTGCAGCAACACTCTTGCCCTAGAGATGCATAATACTAAAATAAAAGATGAAGGAACACACATCATATAAATATCAAGTGCCTGAAGAGTCTGCAGCAGATTCCTTCCTAGTCCTTCTCTCCCATGACAATGTGAACAATATATTAATACAATACATTCATAACAATATAGTCATATAATATGTACTCATAGTGGTATATGAACAAGATTTTAATGTTTCCTTGTATCTTCTCTCACAGGGGATGACTCTGTTCACATTTTTTTTTTTCAGTTTTATCACTTTGAATCAGTTCTTGGGAATAATTGTGCTGCTCTCCAGTGAGAGTGGTGTCAACTTGTTAAGCTATGTTTCTCTTTGAGAGGAGTTTTATAACAGGCGGTTAAATTGGGTTTGTAATTGGGTCTATGTCTGGTAAGGCTAGAAATAAAACCGCCAGTTTCATTTCTCTGCTACTCCAATCACTCACTGAAAGCCAAACCGATTGACTGAAAACTCAAAAGCCAGGCAATAAAGTAGGAACACTCACTAGAATAGTGGATATCACTCCCTGGCATTTTCTTGTTTCCAGAGCTGCTTCCAGGATGGCTGAAAGCTAGATTTGCAAAAGAAACATTGCCTTTCAGGTTAACAGGTAATTGCCAGAACTGCCCAAACAACTCCCCCCAAAAAATTCCCCTCCCAAAACAACTGTTGTGTCCCCAGTTCTGGAGCCATTTGGTGCTCCACAGCTGCAGTTCTTCTCAATAATACCTGGATAACTTGGCAAGAGGGGTGGAAAGGTATATGTAGCATGGCCTAGAAGAAACACTCTGCATAGGTTCAGTCTTCCCCTAGGATCATCTGCTCGTCCACTTACAGGTTATGAGCTACAAACTTTTTTACTTTTGGAAGGTTAAGGTACTGTTCAACATTAGAAGAGAACTCTCGACAAAGAAATCACCAAGCAAGAGAGTGAAAATTAGACCTGCCTCCAAAAGAAGAAAGATCAAAATATTTTGCTGCTAATTAAAAAAAAAGTGATGAAGAAGTCCAAAGAGCTGCAATACCAGAAGCTAGTGATTTTCTTGAGAGTTGAGTGTTATAAAGGGATGTGCGTACTCTCTCTGCCACATTTGGGGACAGCAATGACTGCTGGGAGCCTCTGGGGTGTTTTTCAGGGGACGGTTTAAAGGAGTGCATTTCTGCCTTCAGGCATTAATCTGAATTGGAGTCAAGCATCAACAACCCAAAATATTTATTACCTTGTTAGATACAATCTGTGGAGACACAATTGCTGCACTTCCAGAGAGAAAACACAAAAAGCAGACATTGGTGCTTCCCTAGTTACCTTATACAGCACCCAGGATTGTATTCCATCTTGGATGGAGCTTGAGTAGATGTGTGCTTACTGAAGAAACCAACCAGCTGGGCAAATGTACTGCAAGGCCGAGCATTTCCATTGCTCATTTAAAGATCAGAAATAGCTCTGACACAAAGGTGCCTGGGGAAGAGTGGTCTCAAGCAGGGGTCCTAGTAAGGAGTATAGGTCCGTATGTAAGAAGTGAGAACATGGTAACAGCCACTAGTTTTGATGCAAGCTCTGCTCCATCCCTCAGGTACCCACTCGTACCCTGCACCCGTAGAGGTGCATGGTTTCTCTTCCGACAAACAGATTAAGGCTCAAAATGATGGGTGGAAGCCACGCAATTAGCCAAGTCATTAAAGCCAATTTCCCAGGGCCATTTTGAGGGCTAGAATACGGTTTGTTCTGCTAAGCCTCTGAATGATATGTCCATATTTTTACAGAAGCTTTTGTATATGCAGTACTTATAATTCTAGTCTGCTGAGTTAGAGTAACAAACAAGGTTTGTTTGTCCCAAACATGCAGGACTCCCTCTTCCTTGCTGCACTGATTTTAAACTCAGGCCCACTACTGAGAAATGTTTTGGTAATTGCTTTTTCTCCACTATTCTCCTTGTGCCTGTATTCCCATTCTCACAGCATACTAGTCTGTTCAGATAGACAAGAATGCATTGTTTCCTGATGCAAGAGGAGCCAAACAGAGGACAGTCAGGGGCCAGTTTCTGCATAGGTTTGCTGGATATGCCAGTATACTGGATTTTCCAGGTAACTAGGAGCCATGTGGTCCTACTTAAAAATTTATGTGGATTGACTGGTAGTACAAAGGGCAAGATTTAAGAGAGCTGTGTTTTCATTTTTGTTCTGCTGCTGTGTAGCTGTGTAAATTTTGGGCAGACACTTGAGTTTTTCTGTTTCCTTTCCCTCCTCCCCCTCTGCCTTTTCATTTGTCTGGCCAGAGACTGAGACCTCATGGGGAAAAATGATCACTTACTCTGTGCTTGTGTGGTGCCTAAACAATACAGCCACAGCTGAGACATTCTGATGCTACAGTGTAGGAAACAATCATTGTCTGAAACCCTTATCTGAAAAAAAATCACTGTGTTCCTTTAAAGCAGAGGTTCTCTCTCCTGTGGTGCCTGTCTGCTGAGGGGTGATAATGTAAGGATGGAAACTGTGAGCCATCATCAAGTGACTGAAATAATTCTTATGAATTCGTAATTCGGAGTGATTGCTTTAGATTTCCCAGGGAAACACTACTGCCCTTTTTGCTACCTTACCTACATGATACCCAGGGCAAGCAGGCAATGATCAGAGCAATGAGTTATCCTGGCTACTGACTGAAAATGTCAACAGAAACAAATTACACTGAAAAACATTAATGGGTATCCCTGCATTTGTGCAGTATGTCCTCAGGAGAAACACTAAGGATTCAAATCCACTGGTTATTTTCCTAGTTCTCTGTTAAATGACCAAGACACAAGTAATGCAGGAAAGAAAAATCCATAGGTTAGCATTTTAACTACTTGAGACCATTAATAACAAATACAAAAGCTAAAAAGAAGCACTAGTGAATGAGTAAAATCGATTAAGAAATTGAAAGTTTCTCACAAGCCAGCCTATCCTGTCTACCTCCTCTGGATCTGGAAGGTGAATCTGGAAGATATTTCCAAGCTATGGAATGATCTGGGATCAGAATAACAATTAATTGGAATAATACATCCATCATAGTAACAGGAGGGACAAACTTTTGCTTGCAGTAGCAGCGAGAACTGCAGGGATGAGTACAGAAAAGACTATTTCCTGATAAGCCCAGAGAAAAGAAAATAGGACAATACAGCTTTACTAGCACAGGAAACGCTTGCCATACTTCTGGATCTGAGGCTTCTAACCACAGGACAAGGAATGAGAGCCACTGACAAGAACAAGCTCCTTGGTAAACACTCTATTTATATCAGTTTCCCGTTGCGTCACGCAATACACCAGGCCAGCCCTTTTGGTCAGTGTGCACAGAGTAAACTCTTCTATTGCTCTTACTTGTTGATGCTGTTGGGGAGCTCATGTGAAGGCCTGCAATAAAACAGAAGGAATAGGTTTGTTAGTGTCTGTTTTAGATGTCCAGAGTTTTCACATACAGTTCATGGCAAACTCTAGCAACATGCTCAGTAACCCCACAAGAAATGCTGCCCCAGAACTGACACCTAAGCTCAGAAAGTCCGAGCTGTGAAGTCCACAGACATCCCTTATAGATGGGAGCAGAATCCAAAGCACAGCCTACGCTGGGTTGTTGTTCTGCTTAAGAGAAGAAAATCCTGAATTAATTAATACATTCCTAAAAAATTCCTCCTGCCAAAACCAAATAAATGCCTGGGAGTAAATAGCTGGCATTTAACTGACAAATAAGTATTTTATTAAAAGAACCTCAAATGCCTAATTGAGACATGCCTTCAAGTGTCACAAAACCCTTTGGAAATGAATCTTCATTAATTACCTTGGTACTTTTGGCTAGCAGACTGCTGAGTAGCAGGAGTAGAAGCATTGGTAATGAAGAAGAAATGGACCTTGCAGAGCCCTATGAACAATGCTTACTGGCCTGCTACTGTCGGCTTCCCCTGGCCGCTTCACAAGTTTCTGGTGCAGAACATGAATTTTTTGTTAGCTTTTTGTTAGTATGCTGCTGCTTTCGTGTGTCTAGACTGTAGCACGCTTGGAAATTAAGGCGGCTGTGAATACTTCACATTTGGAGGCTAGCCACAGACAACCGTCACTCCTGCAGTGATTTTTATTATGTTGCATTAAATCTCTTCTGTGATCACTCTAAAGGCAAAGGGAGCTGGGCACCTAACTCGTCCGTGTCTTTGAGAACATCCACCTGTGTGAACTGGCAGTAAAACATTTATCTCTTTGTCCAAGACAGACTGTCTCTTGCCAGGGGTGAGTGACTGGCACTCTGCCCATCCAGTGAGGCCTCTCACACTGGATTACTGGAGCTACCATGGAAAAAAATCCCTCAGGCACCACATCCTCAGCAGTCGCTCATTATTTTGAGTTATAAATCACAGCATTTGGTTACCTCCCTCTAGGCTGAAGGGCATCACAAAAGCCCCCTTTGAGGTCTCTTCAGGGTTCATTGCTGCTTCTGTGGAGGATGTGGTGCATCTGATCCTGTCCCACCAGCACGTCCTCCACGTCCCAGCTGTGCCTGGCTGGGATGCTGCAGAGGGAGTGGTGTGAAGGCAGCCATCACTCTGGGCAGGCGTTGAGCCTCTCCCCTGAGCGCCCAGGGTTACAGTGCTCCTTCTCCAGCCGAGGTCCCCAGGAAGGACAAATTCACTGACGCCCTTGCTGCATGTTCTGTGCTGTGGATTGATGCTTTGCACAGACAGCTCCTGTCACCAGAGCTGTAACACGAGTGAGGCTCTTTATTCTTCTGCTGTGAAGGTACTCTTTGAAAACGAGAACAGCTGCTCTTGTTTTTTGTCCTCTCTACAGCCAGATAAAAACCTGGATCACTTGAGCCACTGGGGTGCGAATAACCACTTTTGCTAATGATGTATGTGACAGAGATTTAACTGCATTTAGTCACAAACATGCATGAAAAGCATGTTCAGGTTGAAAAGCCAAGTACTTAAAAGTCATCAGTAAGAGCTCTTCTTGAACATACTAAATATTAGTGATGCTGAGTACTCTGAAGGTATACAGTTAGCTCACCCTGACTTCCTAGGGTCCAGAGGAAACTTTTGTAAGATTTTTATCATCTCATCAGTCCATCTGCAAAAAGCAGTGTCACCTTGCTTGGAGAGGATCTCTGTGACGATTCATTAGGTAATGTTTAGAGTTAATGTTTGGGCAACATTAACAACAAGAGCCAAAAAATGCCTTTAGGAAGTTGATAACTTGCCTGTCAAAGGAGGTTTGGAAGGACACACAGTACAGAACGCAGCAGGATGCATCCCTGGCATTAAGCAAACTTCCAGATACGATATGATTGCTTGTTACCTGAGTACTGCCTTTCCTTCAGCCTATAACGAGTGGGATCCCATGGAAAAAATACCATGTGATCACACAGCAACCGCTGAACAAGCAAACAGTAAAGCCCTGTGTGTGCAAATTCTTGGAGGCAGAAGATCTTGTCAAGTCTTACAAATAGGTCACTTCTCTAGGCAACTTCAAGCCTTGCCTCCCAAACCTGACAAGAGTTGAACTTTTTTAAGAAAACCCTGCAACATTGTAACAGAATCATACATTTTCCTTTAACTTCATTCTTGCAAAAACCATGAACCATCTTGGCTCAAATTAGAGCAAATTAATACATAGAAAAAAACCCACATCAAGTCAGAGACTGATATCCAAGCTCACCCCAAATATTTAAGGTTTGTCAAAGCAGGTGACACTAGGCTCTGCAAACAGGAAGGGTTGGGCAACCTGTGAGTCAGCACCCATAGGCACAAACAAAACCCACACTGCTGTCCTGGACAGACTTTGCCACTTCAATAAACCCAGACAGCAGAAACAACCCCAGGTAGGAGACACGACAGCAGCCCCCTGCTTTTCCTTGAAGAGCCTCCTAAGCCTTTGTTATTTTTTTAAAAGTTGCACGCGTCTACACACAATAAAACTACAAGCATCTTTCCCAAAAATATCTCACCCAGATTCTGCTAGAGCACGAAAAATTAAGTAGGAAAAATCTCATGTCCTGCTCTCTCTCCCTCCACCTCCAGTACACAAGCGAGGTGCCAGCTCACCCTCTGTTCAGGGGCTGCTCAGCCCTGCCACACAGACAAAGTACTTCCAGTTTGCATTTTCTAAAGAACCATCCCAGTGCCCTTTTTGCTGGCGGGTCACATGCTGCTTTTCTACAGAAAGAGGAGGACAGAAGGAAAGGCAGCATTTCACTCGCTAACATAGTTCCCGTAGTTGTTCTAGCTGCCTGTTCTGAGCTTACCACATCCTTGGGTGCTGCGAGTTAGGGGGCAGATGCTCTGCATAAATAATCTGGGAAGATTTCCAGATTCATCATGAAAAGCGAGGTGTGCAACACTGGCTGTGATAAGTCCTCATTGTGCAGTCAGGAGGACAAGAATGAAAAATTTAGCACGTGATGGTGGTTTGATTTGAAAATACCTGCCTGAGTCAGTTCAGCACTGGTTAGAAGCTTGACAGATGGAGAAAGAGACCGGTAACTAACCTCTCCCCATTCTGTTCTCCAATGACCACTACCTAAGCAGCCTGGATATCCTGCAGTTTGCTGCTTCTGTTTTTGGAGGGCAGCCATATGAAACTGTGTTCACTGGCAAAACAAACGAATAAATTTGGCTGGTTACTCAGAGGGGATACCACAATATAAATCAAAGCAAAATTAGGAACTTTAAAAAACCTTCTTGCCCTGACCAAGCTATAGATCTGTAATTGTGTTAACTGTGCCTTTGCTGTATTTTTCATCTCCTAGGCACTTCAATTTTTGGGTCTCTCTCTTTGTGAAGAAGCTGAAGATACGATAGGTAATTTTTACCTAGTATCACTATCCAAATTTCCTACAAGGTGTGTGTACAGAGTCAAACCTTCCTTGTCTTACTTATAAGAATTTTTCTTAGGGAGATGCCTCCTGTGAATCAAGTGAGTAGGATTTATAATTGGAGGAGTGCAATAAAGATATCAATAGATGCATCAGGTTGATTCATCAAACAATTTATTATAATAGATCATTTGATCTTACCACCCTGCTGGGTGAACTTAAGATCATACTGCTTTATGGATTTTTTGTTGTTCAGGTCACAGAATAAAAAGGTATGATACTTGGAGTTTCTCCAATGTATTTAGACTCTGAGTGATCCATTAAATCTCCAGTCTTTTGTTAATTAAACAAAAGGAGAAAATTAAATATTAGCAAGCAATCCTCTGTGGAGGTGGAGAATGAGTAGGAGGTATATTATACATGACAGCCCAAGTTAAAGAAGTGTATTTGTCAACGGTACACATGCAGGTTGCTCTCTTTGCTAAAAACAGTCCCTGTTGCCTTCTCTAGCTTGGGCAAGCACTATGCAGCCCCTCCTCCGTAGCTAGTGGTTTCAATCTTCTTTAATACAGCAATACTGTTCTCTGATGTTTTTCCAAGTTCTTTCCCAGTCTCCCCCACTCATTTCAGTCACTCTCCAGCTCTCCGTGGCACTCCTCCCACACCCTGATCTTTTGATATGGCTGATTGGAAATCTCTCTTCAAAATATGCTTTTTTTCTTTTCCTGCAGCAAGAAAGGAAATTTTGACCAAAATGGCTTTTTTTTCCCCTTAAATATGGAAAATTAGTCTCAAAACTAAACATATGCTTTTGCATTGAGGTTAGCCAGATGAATTATTTTGGTTGAGCATACCGAATAGAAACATTCTGGTTTGGATCAATTCCACATTAATTTGCCTTCCCCAGAGCTCCTGTGCAGAAGCTGTGCCTTGGGTACCTTCAGCTTTCAAGCTCTGCTATCTCCTCTGGGCTGCAGCGCCAGCCCCACTGCACATACCAGCCTCTGCTCGGCTGAACAAAAAGGTATCCAGCCCCTGTAGAAGCCCCTGAATGTGAAATTTCAAAGAACTGGAAAGCAAGAATCTAATCAAGTGAGAGTCAGCATTTCTCTAGTCTCAGTGCAGAGCAAAATGGCCAGCTTCACGCTTGCATTTCTTTAAAAGTTATTAGGGTGCAGCATACGGCCCTGAGTGATTGCACAGAGGAGGAGAAATTTGTATAGAGGGAACAAAGACATTTTTTCTTAAAGATTTTAATTCATACAGAGAATAAGGGAGCAGGGGTAGTCTAAAGGTGCACCCATTCAGGATAAGCTGCCTAACTCATCAGGGTGAGCGATGGGATTTCTTGCATATTTAAGCTGCAAGAAAGAAGCGAGGACCTGGTACTGCGAGGAGACAGGAAAGGTGTAAGCGTGGAAATCCTGGTGCAGGAGGAAGTGATTTTGAAATGTCAGTTTTATGGCAACTCAAGTGTACTGGCTATGCCAAGCACCTGGACTGACTCCCCCAGGACAGATGGGCCCTTTCTTTCTCAGCCAGACAATTATAGCAAGGTGAGCTGAGTAAGATGATGACTTTCATAAACAGACCCAAGGAAGACTGTGAACCCTTCTGGGCAGATTTTAAACATAAAATGTAACTGTATGAATAATGTAATAGGGAATTCAATACATATGATCCATAGCCAGATACATATTACAATTTAATTTTAACTGGGAGCATTTACTTGTGTGAAAGAACCTTTCATCAAAAACATTGTAATTTTGCTTTACTGCAGTACCATTAGTAAGGTGTCCATACCATGCATGTGTCTGCCAAAAGACACAAACCGTAACAGGATAATCAAGTAACTACATTCATTATGGGGAATAGACTTACTGAAATAATTACAAAGAATCCTCTCTAAATCAGTGCTCTTGGATTAAAAATGAAAAAAAATCTCAACTTTCCTAAAATGCTTATTATTGTATCTTTTTGCATGCTTCTAAGCATTTCAGTACGTATTGAGTATATATTACTCCACTTTTATACCCAATCCTACCTTTTGTGAGGAAAAAAATCACAGTACATGTGCATGCTTATCTCCCACAAACACAAACCAGAGAGTTGTAAAAAGAGTCTTGTATCCCTTGGGGGATGTTAAACATTGGTAATAATTAGGATACTCAAACAAAGTCAGTGTCCTTATTGGATTTACATACCTGCAGCTGAAAGTAAGTATTGAGTGAAGGTTCAGGAGACCTTAAGAAAACCTATATAAGTGGTTCAAAATCTAGGAAAGTTAAGCCAGCTAGAGGCATGTGAGAAACCATGGACTAGGGAATTGTTTATTAAGATTTATGTTAAGCCCAATGTAAAGGTCAGACAGCAAAAGATAAGATAACCACCACATGTCCAGGAACCGACAGAAACAGGACAGACTACCCCATATAAGGACATATGAGTAAGGGGTCAACTATGGGACAAAGGGGGAAGATTTCTTACTTCGGCCTCAACGACTACTAGGAGGCAGAAAACGACCCCCTAACAACAACTGAAGCATGCCTCCACTACCTCATGAACACGGAAGTAAAGATGTATAAAAAGGGACTGTTTGAACTGCTCAGTACGGCAGTTGGCGGAGCGCAGACTCCCCTGCCATCCAGCGCTGTTTTTGCTCATATTCTACTTGCTATAATTAATAAAATTTTAATTGGATTATGATCCGTTGTGGTCTCAATTTATAACAGGCATAAGAAAGGATCAATCAGATGACCTGGCATCATCTGGCATTCACCACAGTGTTGTCTAGTGGATAAATACTCCAAAACACACCCAGAAAAATAATAAGACTAGATTTGAATTGGGAAGAATTATTATATTTTTGACCTTGCATGTGACCATGCTGTGCTTTGAACAATGTCATTTAATTGGTAATATGCATTAACTTGCCCTCCAGATTTATTCACAATTGTAAAAATTATAGCTCTTTTCTCCTTTGTCTCCTTTGCTTTGCAGACAGAAAATTTATCTCAATGATCTCCTCCGGCAGTTAATGCTATACAATGACCACATACAGCATATATAAAGATTGCTATTATCTGTTGTAATTTATATCCTCCTGTAACAACACTGAGTTTCCCAACTGAATGCTTTGAAGTTCACCCATCATGCACCATAATTTCATAACTAGATGACATGGACACAGCGTACCCTGCAAGAATAAGGAAGTGTCTGTCATTCCAAGGCAATGTACAAGAAGTGAAGAAGAGATTAGAAATTATTTGCATCTTTTTAACTGTTTGTATAGGAAAATAGAGTGTACGTTTTCAAGACTTACTTACCTGAGGTTCCAGGAGCAGAAGTGTTTTTTTGCAGAGAGGTTGTAGAAGAAAAAGACCATCCCTTAGTAGATGAAGTAGATGAAGCACCCAAACTCCCATTTTGTGCCAGTTGTGTTACACTTTCTGGTGTAGCTGGAAATGACAGAGACATTCAGGTAAGACACACCTGTATAAGCACTGCCGTAGAGCCTAGACCATCCCTCAGACCAACATTTCTACCAGCATAGAAGAAACTTCAGGTCAGAAAGCACTACAGCTTCTGGTAACCACTTTTCAAGTAACAAATCATCCCTACAGAGTTGTTACGACTGACATAGTTGAGGCATCTTTAAAGCACATCCTAGCATCAGCAACAGCCTCACATCTGTGCCAGAAGACAGCCTAGAGCTCTGACTTGGGAGTCCAGAATAACTAGACAGTCTTGCACCAAGAGAAACATAAGCAGAAGAGAAAAGCTCGCTTACTGCCCTCTATCTTTAACTTTCATTAAAAAAAAAAAAAAAAAGTAAACTTCAGCCACAACTGTCACATAAGGGTATATTATAAGTTTTAGGGATTACAGTTAAGCGCGGAGTTAATTATTTCATTCAATGCTGTTAAGGGCTAGGAAATAATATATCCCTGAAAACTAATGTATGAAAAATTCAAGTGTCTTATTTTTGTTCTCACACAGTCAATAGAGGATCAAGGCCATCTGTGTCACAAGATTTGCTGTCCAGGGTGAGCCCAAGCCTGTGGTACAGGGCACCGCCTGAGCCTGCGGAACCGAAGGTCACCGAATGACAGTGAGAAAGAATTTAAACTGTTCCAGCACAACTGATAATTCCTACCTCTATGCTCAAACCTCAGCATAACAACAAGCAAGACAGTGCCTACTGAATAAAACATAGGGGTGCCCAAGAGTAACCTTACACTTCCTTTCTGATATCAATCAGAGATGCAACTGAGCTGTAAACTTGTTTTCCGTGCCTCTTCGTATTAACGTGAAACACTGGAACTGAAATAACTTGAAGACATGTTTTAGTCAAACAAGGGCAAGATCATGCACATGCAGCATGTGAATGTTGAGGAATGCCTCATCACATGCTTTATTCAGCAACTCTGATTACCAGTTTGGCCCCTCAAAGAACCCTTTTTTCAGGAAAAAAAAACCCAACCCAACAGGCAAAGCTCCCTATTCTACCACCACACTTCCCTTCTCCTTTGGTTTCTTAAGTGCACTACCTTGGAGAGGCAAGCTTCAAAAATCAGTGAAACAAGAAAGAGTGAGCAGAAGCCACTGGAGTCATGGGATTCATACAACTCTGGGAACTGAGAAGAGGTGGACAGCCAGGGATGGTATCTTTGAAGATCAAGGCATGGAAGGAAGCCATACTGAAAATCACGCTAAACAAGCCTACATGACTAAAAGCTTCACCGAGATTCTAGTGAATAAGAAGCATAATGTCACTGTCAGCTCCCTCCAGAAACCTCTGCATTGTACCCCTTCAATATGCAAGCCTAATCAGCCACAGAGATGAGTATAAAAAGCCCCTCTACATAATTTTTTACTATGGTATAATGCAAGGGTCTGAAAACTTTGATCATTCCTGCATTCTCATCATGGAAGCTTGAATGAAGCTTTAAAAGCTGAATATTTCCACTTTTGTTTCTTAATGTGGTTGCTTCAGACTCAAATTTTAACTGTTGAAATTCACCTCAGATCAATTAAAAAAAAAAAAAGGCAAAAAACCCAAAAAACCTCCTTCCCTCCTTAAGATGCATGGGCTTGTAGCAGCAACAGCAACCATCCTGTGCCTCCCTTATCATCAGTTAGTAAAAGCTTGCACAGGAGAATGAAAGAATAACAATAAGGCGTCATGCGCAGAGACATTTGAACACAAATATGTTTTGTGAATGCTGCAAAACAATCAGGCGTGTGGGAGAGATGAGGAGGGAGGCAGCCAGTTGCTTTGTAACCCCACGGAGAGCTGTTTTCCCATGGGGATCAGATGTTCCAGGCGTCCTATCAGGCCTGGCAGCAGCCCAGCCCTGGGTGCTCCTCTCGTGTCTGGGAGCTGCGAGAACAGATTGATCTTGGGAACATGAGCTGGGCACTAGATACGCCTTGGCGGGGGTATCACAAGAGGAAGGGATGATAGTGTTTCCATTTAATTTTTTTTTAATTCAGCCCAGATGAGATTCTTCCTGCATCTCAGGGGTAACAGCAGGTATGACTCACACTTTTACCTGGGACTCGGTGTGAAGCTTGTTGCATTTATTTCAGCAGACTGCAGAAAAAGCTCCCTGCTCCTGGTGTCACGGGGGGAGGTAGCCGTGCTACAGTGCAAAAGTCTGTGTGTCATTTTTCAGCACTTCCAAGATGAAAGACGCAACCTGGCGACGAAGGTTTCCTTAATCTCGCTGTACTACTGTAAGATTAAATCCTAGCAACCCAATTCTCAGCTGACTTGGGTCTTTGAAGTGGCTTTTAAGCAGCATCCACGCCTTACGACTAATACGCAGCACAGGCTCTACCATCTAGCAGATCGAATAGCTTCTGCGCCAAAAGCCGATGGGAACAGAAGCATCCATATCCAGCCACTGCTCACGGATGCAACAGCAGCCCTGACAGCACAGTATGCCTGCTAGAAATCTGCCTTTTTGGTAAATCCCATAACTCATCTCTATGCAAGATTTAATTTGATCTCGACAGGAGGAGACAGCGCAAGTCCTTACTGCAGTGCCTGTACTCTGCGCGGGAACAGGTGGGGGACTCTGCTCAGGCACATGGTGACTCAGTTCTGCCGTCCCCACTGACACATCGCTGCAGTAATTCATCACGCTCCAGCTCACCCAGCTGCAGCAAAGATTTCTGCCTGCCTGGCAGGGGGAGGCCTGGGCTCACAGAAAAGCAGCACAGCAGAGGAGGACGGTGGCGGCTGCTGCTGCTGCAAAAGCACTCACATCATCGGTTAATGGGTTTGTTGTCATCAGATGATTCGGAATAAAAATGGCAAAGCAGTAAAGATTGTCAAATAGCTGTCCAAATGGGGCTGAATGCTGCAGTGGCAGAACTCCCTGGTGGTGATGCAGCTCTGCCTGCTGATATTTTGATAAGAGAAATGACAGTGTGTGTGAACACGTATTTTTCAAAGGGATAATCAACAACAAGGAACCCGACGCTACTCTGGAAAGCTGTCTGAGCCTCGGGTATTTCCTTACTCTTTGTGCTTCAAAACCCTTCATTTTCTTTAACCAGCTGAAATCCCACACATATCCTCACTTGATCTTAGCATGATTTTCTACTTAACCTATGTATAATCCCCATATATTTTGGCATTTCCCAACAATACTTTAAATTTTCTTTACAGCAGGCTGTTACCTAACTAGCTTTGACATGATAAGATGGTTCACAGAAGTGGCAGACCCTCTAGCACATCCTCTATGCACTGCAAAGAATACAGACATCTGTACGTGTGTCAAAATCTCACCGGGCACATCAATGAAACAAGGAAACACCTTTACAGGGCAACAGGAACTACACCCAAACCACGTTACAAACACCAGCACGAGGGCTTTGTTAGATGAAAGGCTAAACCTTCTCCCTTGGACTTGTACCTTTAGCATGAACACACACGTAAGCCTCACCCCTGCAACCAATAGCCTGAGAAACCATTTGCGTTAACAAATGCATCCATGAACGCTTTGAAAAACCCCAGTGTAGCAAAACCAATGCAACTGCACACTTGTTCAGAGAACTGGAAATTGGCTAGGGAGGTAACCCAGCAGATCTCAGTTTTAATGTTTACACCCATAGCTGATTGCATCTGCTGCCTGCCAGCTCTACATTTTCTGGTAAGCAAAAAACCCCAAGTATTTTTAAATATGTGTTTTAAAACATCTCTCTGTCTAACAAGTCTCAGCAGCCAACTATACTCAGTGTTTACGTATAGCATGTGGAAATGACCTGAGGACAATTAAGCAAAACATTGAGTAGTTTTACTGAAGTAAAGCTTCCTTCTTAATTACCAGTAGTTTGATGAAAAGACAAAAAGTGTCTCCTCCACTCTCTCCTTTTATAATTTTTTAATATTTTATTGCACCATGATGCATCATCCTCCAGGAGAGTGGCATGAGATAAATCAGAAACACAACAGCCAAAAATCAACTCTTGCTCTGTAATTTAATACCTTGAGCACTGACCCTGCATAAGATGCTAGCTCCATATCCAAGGGAGGAAGAACATAATCTTTAGGTGCATTTTATTTCATATTCTCTTCAATGACCCCAAGTGTCCCAGGATATTAAAGCCTGATTGCAGATGCAACTTGCTGTAGTGTGGAACCATCTAAACTCTTGTTTTGGGGACTGGACTTCACAAGTAAGGTCACTCTTTTGACTAAATGTCAACTATTAGATTTGACCGCTTATATTAATAAAGAAGGAGGTTAAGGAGACAAGTCTAATTGCTGGCTTCCAACATAATAAACAGGGCAGGAGGGCAAAGAGGGAGAGATTGTACTTATGGCCTGCAGAGGAAAAGAATGCTGAAGACTTAAAAAAAAAAAAAGAAAAGTCATTTGCATGATTTCAAAGCGCGTGGAGCACTGGGGGCTTTTCCTGAATCTATAATAAAAGGTGACAGCAGCCACAGAAATTGCAGCGGAGGCAGGATGCCCTGTCAAATCTCTGCTGTGTGAATGTGATCATTTGCTGAAGCTTTTAGCAGGGACTGAAGTAGAGAAAGCGATGGCCTCCATCACAAAACAACAGAGGTGCCTGCTTTTTATTAAAAATCAAGTGTAGTAAAGGTAAATTTTGAAGTGTCATAAAGGCATCACCAATTTCTGCCCCAGCCCAAAAAGGGGGAGAAGTCAGTCCTAGTGAAAAAGAGCGAGTAGACCACATCCATGTCCTGTCCATTTTGAGACCAGAAGTCTAGCTACGCCTGTGCTTGCTTCAGGGAATATGACTCCTCCAGCCCTGCGCGGCTGCTGGGGATGCTGGCGCGTGCTGGGAGGGTGCAGTGAAACCAATGGCACCTTGGCATGACAATGCATAGGGTAGAAACACAAAGATGGCTGTAGCCAGCAGCCAGACGGTGGCCGAGGGGTCTGTAGGCTTTCTGCAAGGGCTGGCCACACATCTGTACAGCCCCTGTGCATGCCCTGTCCCAAAGCCACTCCCTTGTGCCCCATCCCACTGCTTTGTGCTGAAGCCAAAGCTACGACTTATTGAAAAGCAGATCAGAATTTTGTCTTAAAAAATCACTAAAATTGGTTTTCACATACACAGTTTTTCCAAATACTGCAAAGTATTTTAATGCAGGGCAGTTCACAATGTCTTCTTTTATTTTCTGTTTACAAAGGGAAGTGAGAGGCAGGTAAACACCATTCTTACATTCATTTATCAACCATTTTTATAATGAGTTTTTGGGTTTTTATAGCTTAAATGAGGAGTTTTAAAAACAAACCACAACCCAAGCAACTAGGGGCTGAACTCTAGCTGGTGGGAAGAGAACACAAGAGGAACAAAAAGGAAGCATGTTGGTGAAACTTTCATGCCCAGGCCTATCGTACCTCCAGCACTATTGTATATCCAGCACCAGGTTTTTGGGGCATTGGTGCAGAGTGGTGGCCGGAGCTAAGCTGCAGTGGCAGGTATGCCTGTCCTTGTTAGCTCTCCTTTCCCTGCTGGGAGCTCTACCTGTCACAAAGGTTTAGTTCCAGGTGGCTATGCTGTTCCAGTACACGCAAGCCAGGAACCTCTGCCAAACCGTAAGGACTAGGAATTGCATCAGTAATGCAATGCACCATCCCGCAGGCTTTTGACAGGCCCACAGGGTTACAAATGCAAGCTTCAAAAGATTCTTTGTGGCCTTTGGTATCACTTAAGCAGCTTGTGCATCAGCCAGGCTGTATCCTGTGACTCACCGATACCGCAGGTAAAAGCCGAGCGAAAACACAAAAGGCTTGGGGCTGGCAATCAGACTGCTCCCCGCACCCAGCACAGCGTGAAAGCTGCATCAGGAAAAGATGGAACCACTAAGTGAAAGGCTGATTGCTCTCCAGGCAGCTTAGCAGGCTCAGATCCATGAGGGGTAGCTTTAAAGGAGAATTTGCGCAGAGAAAGCACGCAGGCCGTTTCATAGGAGTCCCTTTTTAGGCAAGGAAACCAAAGGAAGAGAAGTCAAAGTCTAATTATTTGTCACAGTTCAGTATGCTCTAAATATCAACTCCGAGAATATTGGTGTAACACTGACTGCCGAGTTAAATATCTGGAGTATTTATTTTTAATTTTTTCAGTCAATTAAGTATAAAAAATGTAGTATTTCAAAGCGATGGTTCAGCAAAAGACTTGAGCAAATAATACAGTGTAGTTCATACACAAAAAAGGGAGACTAAATTTCGTCTTAAGTTTACTGAGCTCCTTTTGGATCTTATACTTGTTTAAACTAATCCAACTAGTTGCTGGATACATGGGATTTTTTTTTTTTAATTTTTTCTTAATACAATCTGATATGCTGGGCTGACACACATTTTATTCTGAAGATTTATGGGAAACAAAAGTATTTCCTAAGATTGATGCAGGGTAATTAGTACCATCTCTCTGCTTTCATACTGTGATTCCTAATAACATAGAAAATTAACTGTAGCATTGTAACATATATTAAAATAATTTAAAAATGGGGGCTGTTCTGGCATCACTCTGATCACATAGAATAATTTATTTTTGATTAAATAATAAAAGAAACACAGAAGAAAATAAAAAATGAAAACCCTTCCAAATACATCTCTCCCGGTTACAGTGAGATTCAAATCCTGTGTAATTGCTCCAGGTCACCTCCACTACAAATTAAATGTATATATTATTTGTGTAAGATTCTAGGGCAAGATTCATTAAAGATATGTAATATAGTAGGATAAATAGCTCTGCTTCCCCATCCAAATCCATAACCCAGACTACTCTTTTTGACCTCCTTTTATTGCTCCATACTGTTTTAATGTAGCACATAATAAATCAGAAATCTCTCAATTAAATTATCACTTACTGTTCATTGTGTTGACACTTTTATCTGATGCTGTAGTGGTCAATTTTACTGGTGGTTGTGTTGTTGTACCTTGTGTAATTTCTTGTGTAGTATTGGGTGAAGAAGGAGTGGAGTCTAATAAAGGAAGGAAAGACACTCAAATTATTTCCTTAATTTCGTATATACACATATGCACACACACAAAACACACCTATTGCCTTGCTTGCAGCCTGGCTTTAAATTATCAAAATAATATTTCATTTAAATTGAAGATCAACAGGGACAGGGCTCCCTTCACTGCAGAGAAAGCCCTGTCCCATCTGTGGGTCATCCTGTTGATAACAAGCCTTTGATAATGCAGTTACAAGGCCTGGCTTGGAGCTGCCTTGAACCTGACCAGGAAGAAGCTCGTGTGCACACCTGCAAGATTTCTAGCTGTAAAACAAACTCCCAAACCAAGAGGCACCACCGCATGATTTCCTAAATGACCACTGGAACAGCATCAACAATGAGTTCAAAGAAACGTTCACTTACCGCTTGTGATGGATTCATCTGTAGTTCTGATTGCAGTCGTTGTCAGCGCTGATGTTTGCAATGTTGTTGCTTGTGAAGTTGATGGGTTCATAGCTTCTGTTACTGCAAGAAAGGCATTTGCATCTTTATTGACTTATTTTGTCATGGAAAAATAAACATCAAATACCTCTAGCTGCCTGCTCTCATAAAGGCAGTGACTCTCTGTTTAAAGTCAGCCCTTACAGAGCTTCCTTACCCACACATTTTTAAAGAGGATTCAAAGTGCATATGGCTGGTACGAGAAAGAAGGTTTGACCTGTGGACAATCCGCAAGTTGCCCATGGAAAGTTAGCAGCTATACCCTCCAGACATTCCCTAAGGATGCTCTTTGGGACTTGTACAGAGGTGTCTGGCGTGACTTCCAAGGGAAGAGGTGAGGGGAAAGGACCTTGGCGTGGATGGATGGGTTCCCTGTGCTGCTGGACTAGAGTGCTGACCAGCACGTTGCTGCATACACGTTGCTGCATAGCTGTTTAATAGGAGGAGAGATGGGAACTCCTCAGAAAGAAGTGAGTGACCAAAGGAACACAGCTTATATATGACAGGTAAAGAACCAAAGGGGAAGAGACTCTAATCATCTTTGTGCACGTTTTTCCTCTTCTCTCTGCTGTCTACCTCGAGCTCCAGCTGAGTCGCCTTCTCTGCCTAGCTTTCCCAGACCATCTTCCTGCATCCAGATTTCTGGGGAAAAAATAGCACTGAAGCGTGCAGCAAAGCTTAAGACATCTTGGGTGAGATGAATAATGTTCTCTAGTAAGTGATGAACCCAGGGTGAACTTGGTGACCTTTTTAAGGTGTCTCCTGCTAGTTCTCTCCTCCAGAGGGGTGAGATTTGGAGGCTGAAGGGAGGGGAAAGGGCTCCCTCAGGCAGGAGGGATCAATTCCAGCTGTGCTGGTATGGAAAGAAGGGAGCAGAATTGCCCAAACATCACTAAGGCAATAGCAAGGTTTAAATCAGCATGTCTTGCTGTGCCTGGATGGCATACTGCAGGTCCTGTGTGCCCCTAGCGCATGCTCAAGAGCTCAGAATTGCTACCGAGGGATCTGGGCTAAAAAAAACCCAATAACGAGCCATTTTAAGAGCCCAGCTTTCAATTCTGTAATCTAATACAAACAGGAAGTGCTGCTGTAAGCTACAGAGGCTCATCTCCATCTCTGACAACAAAACATGTGTCCTACTACATCTTCTAGCACTTTTCATGGGTGGGAAGCATGATAGAATAAGAACAAATAATGACATGACATGCCGTTTTCCCTCATATGGCTTGAGTACTCCTAAATGCAATGTTCACATCAGAACTTTTAAAATATAACTTATACTCTCTTCCTCCCCTCTCAGGCTGCTGGCTGTTCCCCTGGAATAGCAGTGCCTCAAAGAATGGACCTCCCTGGGAGCTTGCTCCACACCTACAAAGTGCTTTAGTCTCATAGTGGGCTTCTGATCCTTTTCTCATAGGCATAAATAACAATAGTGCTTTCTCTTCTGTGGCAACAGCTGCAAGAGAAATTTCAGTGAAACATTTGAAGAGCTCATTCACTGTGAGGTGTTGGGTCTTTACTAAATGTCTCTGAAACAGACATGAACATCAGGGGGATTTAAACACAAAGGAATTGCAACACAGTTTGAAAAGGACTAATTTTTCATCTGTAACAAGCATAACATACGCTTGCTTTACATGGCTGCATCCTATTCTC
Organism: Syrrhaptes paradoxus; assembly: GCA_013400615.1. Lineage (NCBI taxonomy): Eukaryota > Metazoa > Chordata > Aves > Pterocliformes > Pteroclidae > Syrrhaptes > Syrrhaptes paradoxus. The sequence goes on from VZTO01021617.1 coordinate 89,727, forward strand.
CTCCATTATTAGCACTTCAAGTGTATCCATCATTATCATCTCAGTGCTTTCATCTCCAAAACAGACTCATTAGTAGCTCTAGTTATCAAAAAATATAATCATGTCCAAGCTTTCTTCTCTCAGATGCGTCACTTATTAAATGCAGCAGTCTTCAACACTCGAACTAATAAAGGAGTTCAGATTTAGCTCACATGAATGAAATACAGTCAATATTGATTTTCATAACTACAAAGCTACTATAACTGAACATGCCAGTTGAAGATGTAAACCAGAATCCCAGACTTCTACCATCTGAAAGCAGAGATTTTCTCTGTTAAGTCTTCATAGTTTTAGGTCTTTAAGTTTGATCTAGTTCAAACAATCACAGACAAAAAAGAGAGAGAATACAGCTTTTGATACTGAGGGACACTGGTGCCATTCTCTTACCCACAAAAGTGAATCTTGACATCAATAGTTTTAAGAAGGTACCAATAGCATTTTTGCAAATGGCAGCTTTATGCACATGTATTCTCTCCTATTATCTGAGGCCCAACATTGGCATTTATTGTGTAATTCTTTATTGCTAAAGTCCATGTTCTCTTCTGTCACTCTACACCCATCAAACCAGCTACTCCCTGCTGCCATATCCCTTAACTGATGCTGCTTCCCAAATTATACTCCATCTGACAACCTCTTGAACTATGAGCCTTAGCTGATTTGTTAATATATCTGGTCACACCCGAACCACTCCTTGAGAGCACAGGAACTCATAATTTTGGCCTATTTAACCTAAAACAAAAAAATGCAGCCTGCTCAAATTAACCCCCTCCTTACTAAGAACCCTCAATCCTTTCTTCTCAACAGTCTTCTATAAGAACCCCAGGGAAATACATTGCTCTGCAATCACCTTACCTGAAATAATTAACCCAATTTCTCCCAGAAGATAGAAAAAGCTGACAGCAAAACAGGCAATGGGAGCTCCAGAAAAGCAGATAACAGTGAATTTGAATGCTTACCAGATTTTGATGTTGATGAAGGAACAGTTGTGCTGATGATACTGTCTGGAATACCATCATCTGAAATAAATACAGAAAGAATCACATTACTTCAGCAACCTTCCAGAGCTATTTAGCATTAAATAGGCATATAAAGCAGAAAGCAGCAAGGACCTTCCTGGGAAATCAAATTCAGAAGCCTATTAACAGAAACAACCAAATCATACAACTCTGCTAGCAACCTTTCCAAGCTGTATCCTAAATCTCAGCTTTGCCCTTGCTGCTGTAATGGGGAACATCGTCTATAGCCTCCATCCTTGGACTGCAGGTTGTTTTCAAACAGGTATTAGGGTCTCTAAGACTAGTTTGGGACAAAAACCTGGAGCGATTAAAGGTTCTTGCTAGCTCTTCCTTTCCTTGAGTACAACCACAGCTGCTCTGGGTCTTCAGGGGGGAGGATTAGCTAAAATAACTAGCTGCAGGAGTAAGCACCCACTCTCCTGCCTTGGAGGAACAAAATTGTATTAGCTCCTTGGCTAGTACAAACGCTTCAGGAGGGGTTTTCAGTATCACCGTGATGCTTATATGTGAGGGGAAGGGGAGAATTCACAGACCATGGCTTGGGAAGCATCATGTTGAGTAATGACCCCATTGCTCTCAAGGCAGTGCTCCAGCTGTTAGGAGTTTACTGCAGTAAATCATGCCAGTCTCAAAAACCCTAGTTCAAGCTAGTAGGTGAAACTCTCCAACATTACAAAGCAACCAAACTGCCAAAAAAACCCCCACCAAACCAAAAGCAAAATAATTTCTATATCTTCTGGCTGCGCTGAAAAGTTGTTACAGTGTAACTCAACTAGAATTTTGGCTTCAAATAAGATTTTCCGTCTTGTTTCTGGGGTGTCCATATTTTTCTACTAGAAGAGATAAGAGGGTAAAAAACCGACGTTGAGTCAGAAGCAGTAGCATTTCACAACCATTTTGCACTGCTGTGAGACAAGGACAGGTACATTTGGGGAGGAAGAGATCAGCTCTGCAGCTGAATGGGAGAGCAAAATGGCACAGACAAATCACCCAGTGCTTTCAGGTTCGGAGCGTGACATCCTGTCACGCTGCATTAGCATGCTGTAATATAGACATTGCAAAACTGAGTCAAGACAGTATGTCACTATTCTTGTGTGACTCCATTCATGGTCTCTTTTTTTGGCTGCAGGGCAGAACAGTCAGCTTTGTTCCCTTCGCTCAGCATGCTGTGCTCCAATTAACATTTCACGAGCACCACCCGAGGCTTGCTAGAGTCACAGATCTAACCTGGAATAAAAAAAACACATAATGCAATTGCAGGAGCTCTGCAGGCATACACAGTCAGATGAGCACTTGCAACTCCTCTTCAGGCAGTGTCAGGTGTTATGGGCCCTGTTGGCACCTATGCATTTCTAATGGGTCTCAGCTGGGATGTTGCCCCTTCCCAGTGACTCCCGCTCTTCTGGGAACTTTCGAGGTACACGGCTGCTTCCGTAATGCCTCGTCACAGCACGTGCTGGCCCAGTTTGATATGGGCATATCTCATATAAAATTAAATCTGTTCCCTATGGGCCTGCTGCTGCCCCAGCCCTCCAGCCCAGGATGCATGAGTACAGTCAGGCTGGGCACAGCCCCTTGCACAGTGCATTCAGAACACAGCTTTTCTTGTTGTTTAGTTACCCAGTCAGAATAATGCTTCGTAACCCACACTTGAAATACTTTCAAAACAAATTTTATCCAAATAGACCAAAAAGCAATCTCGTTTTCCAAAAAAAAAAAAAGCTCAATGCTTAGGTCTCTTCGTTCTCATTCTGAGCTGCTCACAAAGCTCCTGTAATTCCCCACGCTACGAGGCCACAGCACTAAACCAGAATGTTTTTTCAACAGTGCCTACATTTCAGATGGGTTGTTACAACACCTCTTAGTAACTGCCATGTCTGTAACACCAGCTAAATGCACTAGCTGCCCAATTAGCTCATTCCCTAACTCACTCTTACCTGAAAACCTTCCCCGAACTCAGCATGACTTTGTGGAAAGCCCACTGCAATGCTTAGATTATTCATCCTTTAAAGATGTTCCATTTAATAACCATGTTGATAGGCCAAGATTTCCTCAAAACTAAAAAACCCGAGAGTTTAAGTTACAGTGTTGTTCTGATTCACAATTTGCTGATTTTATCACAGGCTAGAGATAAACTAAGGTAAATTTGATTAGCAGAGTAGAATAAAAATGGAGTTTTATTAATTAATTGCTTCCTTAAAATGGTGGATAATTAAGTATACTTTAAAAACAAGTTGAAAGCAACATGCAGAAAAGCTTAAAACTAGCCAGGATTTGGGGGGAAATTGGTTGATTAAAAGAAGTGATAGAAATGCTGGCTTATTATGCTCTTATTTGCAATGTTAAGTTGTGACTAAGGAGAATCCTATGGGGGATAAAAATCAAGAGATTAAAAGTGACTGAGAAAAGAACTTTGTCCCACTAGAGACTCAGACACAACACTGGGTTGAATAAAGGGATGATGGTGGTGGTGGTAAGATCCAAAAAGAAAACCAGATATGACTAAAAGTAGATAGCAAGGCAAGAGGAAATCATAAATGGGAGAAAGATAACAGGACAGGAAGAAGATGAGAGGGGAAGGGCAGGAAGGCCCAGAGACAGTAAGACAACAAGGGTGGCAGGGAGCAATAAGAAGGAATTAAGAAGAGCTTGGAAAACATTTGACCCATGGCCACAAGGCCAAAATGAAAAAAAAGACAAATTCTTGTAGTTTTTTGTTGGTTTTTTTTTTTTCTTTTAGGTTCACAGAATTTCCCTTTATTGTCTTTTCTGACTTGGATTTAAATGGTTCATTTGTTCTAATATTAAAACAACTGTAAAATAATTTGGTCTTCAGACATGATTTAAAAAATGAACAAACTGAAATATTAAGCTACTTTCTTTTTTTAAAATCCAGAAGGAGCCCCTGACTTCAGCCAGAGCTGACCAACAGCAACAGTTCTCCAACTGCAGCTTTTGATGTAGGTTTCAGTCTCCAAGGTCTGATCTTGGAGGTCTCATAATTTCTTCCCTCTCTCTCTCATTATTTTTATCTTTACACTGGGAAGACTAAGATAAGGAGGTTTTAACCTCATGTTAATTAGGCACCTGTTATTGCTATAATCAAGACAGAAAAAAAGCAGAAATAACTGCATGATATTACATCAGCAGTTGTGTTTATACACTACAGGATACTACAGGGCACAAACCACTAAGTTTGAAACACCACATGAAACAGCTAATACAAAAACGAATGCCAAAAAATCAAAACAAAAACATTTTTTAAAGATGAATAGATTGTTCAAAATTTATATTGATTATATTCATTACATGAATTACTGAATTTAAATGCTGTCCTGTTTGGCATCAATATCTGATTTTGAAAAGAAATTATTATTATGGAAAAGTCACTAACACTGCAGAAAAGGTCTGTTTGCTATTTTTTCACTTGATCTTGTACTAGGTAGACAGGCACGTGTTCATCTTAAAATCCCTCCATTCAAATGAGCAGTGGTGAGGCCACAGCTGAAGTACTTGGTCCAACTTTGGAAGGGTGTTGAGAAGGGTGTGGATGCCTGGAGAACCATAAAAATAATCAGGAGTCTGGAAAAAAATGACCTCTCAGGAAGGATGGCAAAGATTGCACTTATTTAGCCCAGAGAGGGAAAGATTAATGGAAGGCATGATGACAGCACTCAAGTAGATTAGGGGCTGCCATAAAGACAAAGGAATAAACTTCTGACTATGTCCACTGAGGAGGAAACTAGAGGTAGTGGACACGGGAAATGAGAACTAGAAACTTTGCAGACTTTTTTGAGCCTGTGTCAAGCTGATGGCATAACAGCCAGAAGCTAGTGTCTTAACCATTTTCCTGGTGAGGATGTAAGATATTCCCACTCAAAAGCAGACAAATATGCAAAAGGCTGTACCTGGGAGCAATTACCAAAGGGGTCCTGAGGAACCCTGTACATGTTAGTTCCCTGCTTCAAGACTATAAAGCAGAATCTACAGGTGGCATCTTTATATTATGTTTGTCTATTGTATACTATGTTATATTTTTTTTGTCCTATATTCTGTGATATTATGTTTGTTTGTGTGGCTCTGGGCCTTTGCAATTATACACAAGTCATGGAGAAGTCAAATTTGCTTTCTGTCTTTTCACACCACCAGAAATAAATAGTGATTTTCTTCCAGGAAGCAAATGATAATTCTGTCAGCCCCCGCAACCACGATAGAGACTCCTGTAACAGCTGCTCCAGCAGTATCCACAGGAAGACTATACACTTCATCTGCCACTGTGTCCTTTCAGGAGAAAGTTACAGCTGTCCTTGTGAGAAAAGCTGGTACAGATATTCTCAGAGTTCCCAATAAATAGCTGCTGCCTGACAGTGTACACAACTTGTTTACTCTTACCTTGGAGCTCTGTTGTGTCTGTTATGTTTCTCTTTCATTTTAATTTCTTGCTGCTTCATCTCTTCATTCTCTTATCTGATCTTTCCCCAGGCCCAGTGTAGTTCTTGCACTTTTATTTCTCTTTCTACTCCTCGCTCATCTTTCTTTCCTGGTTCATGTCCTTCTACCCTAAACCTTGAGATAAATTTCTTTCTTCTTTTGGAATACATTTTTGTGTAAAGGGTCTGACATTCTCCAATGAAAACAAATATCTGGTTTGCATAGATGAGTAGTTCATCTTCCATCAACCAGTCACTGCACAAACACTGCTCTCATGTGCAGAGAGCAAAAACAAATTTTGGACACTGCTCAAACCTTCCAAACAGAACTCAAGTGCACCTGAATACATTAATTTAGGGATTCAACTTAAAGGTTAATTCCTGATGTAGAAATAAGCCTTCTACATGGGCCTTCTACCTGGTGAGGTTTAGCATTTAAATACTTTTGGGCGTTCTTCCTCAGTAACATTTTGCAAAGGCCCAGGCTGCACTCCAGCCAGGGGGGAGAAAGCAGAGCGCTATAAGCTGTGCTCAGGAAACCCAGGCACAGTTTCCTGCACAGCTTCAGGGTAATATTCTGCCAAGACACATGTAAAGATGCTTCAAAGTAGCTGTCACTGGCGCATACGGCTGGTTTGATACAGTGCTAGCCACTTCTCCAAGGATCTACTCGACTTCCTGCAAGTCTGTGGCATCCATGCCACAGTACTGTGCTCCCAAAAATAGTGTGTGAGCCTGACGGTTTACAGCTCTTCTGGATATATCATCACAAATAAGATAAATGGCTATGACTGCAGAGTAGAGATTACTCCATCCCCCCTGGTATGTCTATGTAGAACAATACAGTTTAATTAGTTTAGATGGAGCTTCTGGAACTTCATCTGCCTCATTCAGATCAGCATTTTGCCATGTAAACAATCCCTGTGTCCCATAAAGGAGGAACAAGAGTATGTTCTTATTTTCTAGAGAACTACAGACTGTAACACACAACAGCATCACACTAGCATGAATGCAGTTAAGTCAACTTGAGAGATCTGCAGGTTTTTTTCATTTGGATCTTCCAGAATAATAATATGGAGACAAGCTGCAACATTTGCATTTGCAGATGAACTCAGCTTTCTCAATATTTTGCTTTGTCTGGAGCATGTGTTCAGTGCAGAATCAACCCTCTGAAAAAACTGAAGAAAGCTGTAATGTAGGGCAGAGTAAGGAATGGGATTAATTTTAGATAACTGTTGTTATTTCAGTCCTCCCTCTGCATTTCTGCAGCTTATTTTATTTCCACTAGATACAGCCTTTTTTCCCCTCACATTCTAATTGCACAAGTAAAAACTACCTAATATCAAGAGAAATGCATTGACGGGAAATCTACAGGTTCAAGACAGGCACGTTTCTAAAAGCAGAGGGGTTTATCTACAGTGTTTTGATAAGTCTTAAAACCAGTCACCCCTGTAGTACTTGCAAGTTCATCTAGAGTATTTTGTGAAGATTGAAACTGTGACACGAAGCTTCCCAAAAATCAAATACTAGTGTGGAATTGTGGTCATCAGTTAGTCACTGGCTGGCTAAAAATTACTAACCCATATTATGCAAATTATTTTAAAAAACAGCAAGCACTGAAAAAAGATCTCAGAAGAAGCATAATAAGCTTCCAGATCACAAAAACTTAAATTTGGGATGTACTGCTAGAAGGTGTTTAAGTGCAATTTTAACAGTATTGTTTGAAACCATCAATTCCTTTCTTTCTATTCAAAACCTCCAAGATCACAGATAACAAATGTATTAATTGAACAGCCAGGAATTAACCATGGTTTTAAAATATTAAAAACATGCAGATATTGTGTTCTAAAATAACTGATTTGATAAAAGTAATACTCTTTCTAGTACATGTAATCCTTAAGGACTCAAGCTTTAAATCTTTCCTCTATAGCCGTATCAGCTAGATTTTAAGTGGGAATCAAGGTTCTGATGTAATCCAGTGAACGGCTGGAGCTGATAACAGTGTGTAGTGAAGGATGTTAAATTCAACAAAGCCACTTGCAGACTTCATTAATTTGAAGCAAACTCGAAGGAAAATACACAACCTTCACGTCTTTGTATTCCTCAGTACGCTGAAACAATACAGAAGAAATGGCATGCCTCATACATACGTTCAGATGTGTTGGTAATAGCAGCTGCACACAACTATTCATGCTGTGACGGCACTTGATGAAAGGAAAGCTGCGTCCCCAGTCACAGTCACATGCTGGATTGCCACCACTGCAATATCATCACGAGTCAGAACTGCAAAGTGTTTTTCCAGCCTGGTCTCACAATGCTTTCGCACTTCTGCAAATGTTCTTAACACAGCCTCCTGCAAAATAAGCCATTTTCCTCCCCAGGATTTCCTCTGTTGGGAATAGCTTGCCACAGCGACTGGAAAGACTGTGTGGACCCTGAACAAAGTTACACTGGTCACGTTTAAGGTGAACCCCTGTGAGGTGTAGCTGGATACTACAGGCAATGCTAAAAAACCTAAGGCGGGGAGAGGGGCCACGTTCTTTTTGCTGCCTGATGCCAACCAGCTAGAAGCCTGTGACTCCCGCTGCCTAGAGAGATGGGAAACCACCTCCCGTTTGCCAAGCTGTTGCCTTCCTTTCAGTCACGCCTCACTTCAGCAGCAAACTGAAAACATACTATACAAATCCTGCGTGTTGAGATCATACGTTTAAGTTCAGCTTTCTGTTTCTCTGCTGTAGCTCCTGGTCCTAGTTTGAAGACTGGTGTCACAAGACTGAGACGGCTATAAAAGATTGGGAAAAAACATGGGCAGGAGCATGGGGGAAGACACCAAGGCAGTAAGGAAAAGCTCCTGGGCCAGAAGGGCATAGCACCTTCCCTGCAGAAAGCAAAAGCGCGTGAAAACAGGAGACAGAGGAAGACATTAGGGAAGGGAGAGCATAAATGCAAAGCCCTGTAGCTGGAAAGGGACACAGGGACAGCACTGCACCTGGGTGGCCTGGGAACAGACAGCAGCAATTAGGGCAATGCAGGACTTGGACTCTGCAGAGGAAATGCAAACTGGGTGTGATGGAGGCAGCTGGCAGCAAGAGCTGAGAAGAGCAAGGAAAGTGGGGGACCTGCCACAATTTCTCCAGCAGGGAAGCAGGAAAAGGCAGGAAATGCAGCTTTGGTGCCAGCAGTGCCCCGGTGCTGCTCCTGCTCACCCAGGCACGTAGCTAGCATGATCCAACACCAGGCTCTAAGAGAGCTGCTGGGAGCTACTAATTCCCCGAGCAAACAGCGCTGATCCCACAAAGCCTGCTCAAGCACCCAGCAAACAGCTTCTGCACAGGGAGCCACCACCACACAGAGAAATGCTGAAAAAGCAGTTGCCAAGGACTGACTTCAGCTAATGTGGCTGTAGTTTCAGGGCTCCCCCTCAACAAAAACAGTGATGAGAAGGGTTGGATGAGTGCCCCTGTGTTTTACTGAGTATCTGACACAACCCAAGCACAGCGTGGGTTTGCCTCTCTGCATGTGTGGACACAGAAGTATGGGCACTTACCAGACAGTTTAATGGTTTATTTTATTGACTCAGAAGAAATGCAAACTTCCCATTAAGGGCTTTTAATCAAAAACTTTCTCAGTGCACTTTCTGCTCCTACATGAAGATTGGTGGATATCTTTATTACTGCGTACTAGAGAGGGATGAGCACATTGCTTGCACTCCATAAAATAATACCTGTGCTCAGCATGCTCATCAGCACTCCAGCCTGCTTTGGACAAAGGCTCCAAGCTCTACACTTACCTGTTAAACCTATTTAATAGGTTTTAATTAAACCCTTTAAAGCTATTTAAACCACCAGATTGTCACCCTTTGATGGTGATATATTTGTTTGGCCATGTGTAAGATAAAAGGTAGGAGTTACTAAGGATTATTTTATAGAATGAAAAACAAGCCGCCACCCCCCTCATGTTAGTCATGCTCAATCAATTTGAAAATATCTTTAAGGGTGCAGTTTTATATAGATAGAGCTTTTTACATACTGTGTATTGCTGAGTAGAACAAAAAAAAAAAAAAAGAAAGAAAGGAGAGCCCCTTCCCCTGCGACAGGAAAGAACAGGAGCACCCCCGCCCAGAAAGCGGAGAGAAAACTACGTCCTTCTCCCGGTAATGGTTACAATGCTTTTTCCTTACCATGCTATTTGCAAACCTATTTTTGTTTCCCAGGAAAGCGTGTGTTTGGGTAGGGCAGATACAAAACAGCCAGAGGGGAAGCCGAGCCCAGGTCAATCGGTAGCTCTCCTTTGCAACGTGCTGAGCAGTTAGTAAAATCATAGTTCTTCTGCTCTATGTTTATGATCCAAATGCATCTCCAGCAACATGACTAATTGTGTAATTCAGGAAAGGGTCACTGCAGTGTCTGCTATGATGTATTTATTTTTAGCACATCCAGGATCAGCCCAGACATCCATTTCAGCCACACCTACCTATGCCACTGTTCCTGACAAAGCTCTGAAAGCTTCTGAAATATCAAAAACCTGTTCCCAGCAGAAAACTTCTGCAGAAACTCTGTAATTTGCTTCATATAATTAATGTCTTTCCATGCTCAATTGAGTCCCTCTTCATCTTTTCCACATCACCTAGAACAAAGGTTAAATGGTACAGAATATCCCAAAGGGAACTCCAAAATGGGCTTTGCAAGCCTGAAGTGGAGTACAGTCTCATTGGAGTTATGGTGTATGCAAGGATGAAGGATATAGTCTGAAAATATCCGCTTTCTGTAACTGGCACATACAGCTGATGAGGAGTCTGTGAGCATCTTGCCAATAGGATTGAATACTCATGTTATTTTGAATTTCTGCCAATCTGATACAACTAAGCTCAGACGTGAAACTGAAATGCTTTTCTCATATGCTTTATGTTCCAAAGTATTCCTATTAAGAAGCCAAAGTTGTTCCTAGGAGAGCACCTGAAGCAGAGGGTCAGCACAGAGGACCTGCTCTGTAGAAGCACAGTGGGAACTGCTGTGACAGCCATGCCGGTGCCCACACCGATAACCAGCTTCTCGGTGGAGCAGGAAGTAGACCATGTTGAAGATGCTCAGGCTTGTCAAAAACCGAGGTCCCAGTCAGTGCACTGGGAAGTTATGGTGAGATGGGAGCTGATCACCTCCTGCTGGTGAACAGCTATAGACATCAATCATACTTTTATTGGCAATTAGCATAATTTTCCTTCCCATGACTATTACAACTATTTGTGAACGAGTTGTTCCATTCCTACTCAAACCCTTCAGCTCTTTTTCTACCTTGGCCATTTCTTCCATAAATGACCAATCCCCATTTTCCATTTTGCACCTGAAAACAGTACTTTCTGCCAGTTCTTGTAAATGAAAGGTGAAAGCAATTAGGGAGGAAGCAGACAGTGCACTACAAGAAAGTGTCACTAAGCCAGTAAGATAAATTGTGTGCTAGTGCACCTAAATTCAACAGCAATATGATGTACTAGCCACATGGCTCCATTAGCACGGGGAATGGCACACAAAGGGAAATAACGGATTCCTCTGAAGCCATTTGAATTAGACAGGTTAAAATGTGCAGAGAACCAAAAAACAGTCCTGCACCGGGAGGTTTTTGCCTCTGAAACGTGTGCTGTGTTCTTCCCTTGCTGTCACTGGCACATCTCAGGGACTGGGTTATTTGGGATAGATCTCTAATAAATTTTTCCTCTTGTTACACGTTGAAAACTATTCTAGCAAGTTGTTGCTAGTGAAGCCTAACAGTTTGGTAAATACATTTGCTGCCTTCTGAACCATAGCAAATATATTAATACACTACTCTTTTAAGAAAAATAACCTTCCTGAAAGCTGCTCTACTGTAATAGCCTTTCTGGGCAGCCAGCTTTTGGGGCTGGCTGTAATTTCTAAGACCTATGTGTTTAGTGGCAAAGCAGAGTTACATTCCATAGGATGTCCAGAAAGCTCAAGAATTCAAAGAATTTAGTAGTTTTCAGAAAGAGATTTTAACAGTCCTGTGCAGAAATGCGTAACTACAATTGAATTGCACATTGGCTCCAAACATTTCTTTGAACACATCAGACTTCTGCTTCTTTATGACCATCTGTAGGAGTCAATGGGAGATGAGGTTTGGACAACTTGGTTTGAGTTTCAGAGAGCCTGTAATTCCTGGGGAAAAAAAGACCAGATTTTGGCTTTTGGAGACTTTGAATGGCAGCGGAAGCATTAACCATGTATCATGTCCAAAGTCATTGCCCCTCTCTACTGGAAGTGACAACAGGGAATTTGGTGTGAAAACACTTGAATTTCTCATTTCTTGCCAGAGCAATCTTCAACTTTGTCACCATTTCACCTAATGGTATTTGGTGATATTTTTTGCTTCCACAGCCTTTGAATGAGTTTGCAAATACTGACATTTACATCATCTATAATGCTGTGACATATAGCCCATGCTGAGACAAGGAGGGGTAGTTCATCTATCAAAGAAAGATGAGTTCAGACTGTCCTCACACTGGGATAGATAGCACCACATGCACTAACATTTAGAAGGTTATCAACACACTATTTCAAATAAAAGCCTAGACTGAATGTTGAGTATGTGAAGTGGGAAAACAAGTGAAAAATGAAGCAATATATGGAGCTCTGAGCACTTCAAATAGTTATCATGCAATGAAGACACACCTCAACAAGTAAGGTATTTTAATGACAAAAATAATGCAAATCCTTGGCCAGGAAGATTAGTAAATCTCCTGGCACTGTTTTCTTCAGACTAAGTAAAATCCAAAGTTTTTGCCATTCTGGTCAGTTGTTGCCTCAATAGCCAAACCTATCAATCCCAAATATGATACTAATCTCCTGCTAGATATTATGAAAAAAGAAGTCTGCAGGAAGCATAAATATCTCATTAATATAATCAGGGATTTAATTGATTTAATCCTAAAGTTTTGATTACACGGACACTCCTTAACCAAAATACCATGATTTCTCAGGATGGTACAAGACAAACTGAATATGCTTTTTAAAATTATTACATATCTTGTAAAAACCTTCAGACAGCAAGGCTGGTGCAGTGCTCCCATCCTGGCAAAACGTGTAATTTCATTAGAGTGATAAGACAAGGCAGAAAGGTTCCAGCAGATAAATATGGTGCAAAACTATGTGCCCCTTTCTCTGTGGTTTCAGCAACCTGAGGTGCGTTGCTATCTACAACATGCAGTTAACACCCAGGAGCATGTTAGTGCCATTGCAAAAAAGGAGGTTAAAATAGTAAAAATACTCTATTGATAAATCAGCTAGGACTTCCACCTGTACCAAAGTCAGGCAAGCAGACACTTTCCAAACAAAAGTAGTTAGAAAATCCTTGCTCTGTTTACTAGTTTGCAATGTAACCTTTGGAGAATTCATCTGAAAGGGGCCACTGTCTAGCCTGGCTGTCAAGAAAAAAAAAATAAAAACATTTGGAATTAATTTGAAACTCTCCAGACCAGCCTCTAGTAAATGTGTGGGTGGCATCAGAGGGCTTCTTACCTCTCCTGCAAGGGAACAGAACCCCAGCAGATCCCACCTGCTGACTTGTGTTCCTTCAGAGCCATTATATCAGCGAGTGATCATCTGAGCACATCTTTCTTGCATGGTGAGGAAATAGCATCATATTAAATTGTGTCAAACCACTTTTCCTATCACAGATAGGTCTGGCTGATGCAGCATGCCCCGGTTAGGGCATCCAAGGATCCACTTTCACACGATGAATGACAAGGATTGCCCCCCAATAGCTCAGGTGTGGGGACAATGATGGTGGTTTGCATGGCAGGGCATGGTGCAGCTCAGGGTTTTGACTCTTCTCTGTAAATCTGGGCCACCTATTTTTAGAGAGCTAGCTCAAACCAAAAGTAAATGTTTGTCTTCTAGGGGAGCCAGGTCTTTAATTCTGGACTTGTATCTGGAAATAACAGCTGCTACACACACAAATACAACATTGTATCTCTGTTTACAGAATTGCAAAATAAAACCATTGGAGCATCTTCCTTGGGCTGTCTCAGCAAAAAATACAAACAGACACACACACCCCCCAGGAATACAAATAATAAGGATACCTTCCCCATGTGATTTTGCTGTGGGGCCTTACTCATCTTCAGACTATGAAGTTAGCCTGGCTACCAAATGGTACCAGTTAAAAACACTCCTTTCCCCAGGTTAAGAGTTTCTTAAAGATTATTAATCTGTATTTTTGCAGGTTTTTCACAGATTACTCTGATGTATAAACAATCGGAGACCAAATTTAAGGTCCTTTCCTATTTAGAAAATTCCCACAAAATCAAACCAAAACATTGTGGATGCCCCACCCCTGGAGGGGTTCAAGGCCAGGCTGGATGGGCCCGGGGCAGCCTGCTCTAGTGGTTGGCAACCCTGCCCAAAGCAAGGGGGCTTGAAACTCGATGATCTTTAAGGTCCTTTTCAACCCAGGCCATTCTGTGATTCTATGATAAGCCTCAGCAGACCTTTTTTCCTGATTTATAAAAGAGTAAAGACTAATAAGAACTCTAGGTTTTAATCCAGATAAAACAGACAGCTAAATAAAAGAGAAAACATTCTGGTAAACTTTCAGAAGAGATGACCATTTGTTTGGCATGTTATATTCTCAGGTTTGGACCCAAATGCTGCAGGCAACTTGCCCTTCAATTCAGTTTCTATTTATTTTGGCTGCAAATCATAATCTCCTTATCAAGCAGGTATCAAGCCATCTGTTTCTCTCCTCAGTAAATGCAGTAAACTTGCATTCAGGTTTGGGGCTAGAACAAGCATTTTTCTTCTGGCCAGTGATAAATAGACCTTTAAAATCTATTGGGCAAAACTAGCCCAACATGAGAAAGCTCTAATGAATGAACAGAATGGGGCAGCAGGAAAGAAAGAAAGAAAGAAAGAAAGAAAGAAAGAAAGAAAGAAAGAAAGAAAGAAAGAAAGAAAGAAAGAAAATCTGCACAGGAAAGAAAAAAATCAATTAAAGTCTACAGTGAGCTCCAGCACTACAATTTGATTTTTCAGAAACCTAGTCTTGCAAACAACTAGGAATGGCAGAAACACCCAAACTCTCCTTTTTTCTTTTCTTTTTTTTTCTCCACAACAAGTAAGCTCTCAAGGCATTCAAAGTTTAGGCTCAAGCAAGCTAAAGGTGTGAAAAAGCAGCTGTTTATCTAAAGCCTAGTCACATTTCTCAAATTTTCAGAGATGAGACAGTGATCTGACTCTAACGGTCTGTGTATTGCTGGTCTCTCCCAGAACATAGCCATGAATAACCACCCAGAACGAGGGGAGACCAGGCTCAAAAGCTTTAACTGCTCCAAATTAGTTAGTATTTAATTTTAAAAAATAATTTTTTTAAAAGTCTTGGAGGCTTGTGAGCTGCGAGTGCAGAAGATGGAAAAGGAAAAGCCTGTCCATCTCCTCTAGTTAACATCGACAAGAGCGGAGTTCAGGCGGCTGCAAACGTTCGTAATCGCTACAGGAGCCCTGGTTTAATGGAATCTTTCTCAAGCTATCAGCCTGGGAACTGGGACTAATCTGCTGTGTTGTAGGGTTGGGATGATGTCCCAGGCCCCACAGCATCCTCTTAACAGGGAAGGGGGTTGGGTTGATCGACCGTGTAATGGTACAGCTCCAAATTGCTTCAGTGGCCTTTGGACCCGTCTCTCAATGCCAAGACTTGCGCCTACCTTTCCAAAATGAAAAGCACCCTTGTTTTTTTTTGTAGTGCCATCAATTTTGACAAGAGTACTCTTAGAGAAAGGTTCTGCTAGCTGTCAACAGGGGTCACTAATCAGACGTTAATAAACCCACCCACTGCATGTCTACAAGGCAAAACAGTATGTTCCAGCTCCTATGTTTGAGTGCGTAGCCTGAACGCATCCAGACTGATGCTAGGAGGAGCACAACCCACTCTTTTCTGCTATCAAGAAAGAAACCTGGATGCCTGAGTGAGAAGGAAGCTGTGGTGTGCTACAAGCACATTGCAAAGAGGGACAAGCCAGGACACAGCTCTGCAAGGCACTTTGTGGAGAACATCTGCTATAGCCATGCTGTTTGACAAGGCCAAGGTGCAGGATGATGTAACTTCTAAGTACTGACATTATAAGCACATGACAATTCCTCTCCCCTCATATTTCAGAAGAACAAGCTTCACTTTACGCATTTTTAAAGTTATTACACCTTAATTCAGACTCCATGGCATTTATATTTGATTACTATCCTTTGGCAATAAATTCTTCGACCCATTCCAGTGCTGTCTGGTGTTTAAAGCTGGAAACACTCTGAACCAACCCAGTAAGCATTTCTGTTTGAGATATGTTTTGGAGCAGGTAAAAATAAAGGGCAATATGCCAGGAGGGCTGAACACCTTGAGATAAGCATGAAGGAACTCCTGCTTTAAGCATGCCATTTAGCTCTCAAAGGGTTGAGAAAAGCGTTGAGAAGAGGGACAAGTTGTCAGGAGGCTATCAGCCTCCGCATAACCGAGCCTCTAGTAATTTTCTGACAGAAGGTAGATCCCACCAAAACATTAGGGAATTCTGAGGATGCGAGATCCCAAGATGAATTAAAAAATTACCAAGAAAGCACCGCCAGCATACAGGCTGAAGACAAGGCATGAGATTTGGAAGCCTCACAGGAGACTTGGTACATTCTTTACTAACCACAATGGAAACATCCTTGGCCACTTCTGCATGATTTATAAAAGATGCAAAGACAGGCAGCTTGTGTGCATTATGTGAAGAGGCTGCAAGCCCACACATTACTTGTCTTGGTAAGCTTTGAAGACAAACTACCCCAAAACCTGGGGGAGGGAGCATTAAAATGCTGGGATGTAAGCTGACCTTATCTAAATTTTACTGAACATAATTTAAAAATACCAGAAGTGTTTCTAAGCAACTGGAGAAATATCTTGCTGTTGTCTCTAATGCTCAAAAAAAAGGGAGACTGAGCATGAGGGAGACTGCTGTCAGCCTCGTTACCACCCGTTCCTCTCTTCAGATTATAAGATCCTGCTGAAACAGCCCAGATATCCAGGACACTTTAGAGATCACAGACAGTGGAATCTGAAGATTTTGGTCCAGCCTCATATAACAGACAATAAAACTGCTTCTGTCTTAACAGGTCAATGTGTGGGGGGTAGCCTGAGGGAAGCTTGACCAAATTATGTACTTTTACTTTCACAAGACAGATAGAGACATCCTCCAAAGTTCTCCACACACATTCTTCATTTTCAAATCTGAATTTACCAACAGAATTTCACTACTGTGTCTCCCTTGCAATAAAGAATTTTTAAAAAATTACTTTTTCAGAACCAAAATTGTTCAGAGCAAATGCATCCTATATAAAATTTGCTTATTCAGTGTTATCAGTTCTGCCCCATTCATATCACACAGAGGAGGGAAAATCCTTTTTAAAGACAGGATTGTACAAAATTGGCAGAATTCCTCCCACCTTTGCATGTTGCTTTCTGATAAGCTTTATGGACTGTTGTGTTAAATATGCTCCTTTTGATCCAACTCCACTTTGCTTTTCAAAAGTTGTGAAATTAAAGGTTTAACAATGACAGGAAAGCTATTTTTACTAGGAGTGGCAGACAGAGAATAAATAGTACCTCAACACTGACTTTTGGGGCTTGTAGTTACTTAATACAGCTTTAAAAGCAGTTCTTTCTGTGGCACAAACTTATTTTTAATTTTCTTTATTGATTTTTTTCCCCAACAGCAGTGAGCCCAAGCAATAGCATAAGTTACACTGCAAAAGACATTTCTAGATTTTAACTCATAATCTGAGCAAAAGTTGATTAACTTTTTTTAATATCTAGTATTATCAATTCTTTAACTTCTGTTTCATGAAATTCCTTACAGGCAATCTACAGGCATTTGTGGAAGATGTGGTTATAACTGTTCACACCAGAAAGCCAGTGAATGAAAGTACATATAAAAAGCAGATTTGGCTTCAAATGTATCTTTTGACAAAGGTGATGATAGACTCTGGCCCTGTTACAGTTTCTCTCACCCTGTCAGGTTTTACTAGCTAATTCTACTTTAGAAGCATGATCTTTCAAGCTGAAGAAAAATGAAAACAGCAGTTCAGTGACCATATGAACACCACAAAGTTTGATTAAATTTGTGCATATGAAAATCATTTTTAAAAGATATTGCACTCGGTAACTAATATTGCCCCTAGGCTTGCATTCCTCATTATTTGACACCTGATAAATGCTGTAAGCCTCTATATCTTTGGGGGCAAAATGAAGATAATTTCTGAGGGATACTCTTGACCAAAGTTATTGCTGGCATAGTGCCAGAGAAATCCATCAGGATAGATCTGATTTGCAAGAGCAGTATTTGCAAAATCTGACAGACATTTCAATTCCCCCCCCTCAAAGCCATCACTACAAAAGATGCTTTATCAAAGAAGAAAAGCAGAACAGAAAACCTTTGTAAATATACCTCTGCTTTTAACTTCTCTCAGATTGAAGAGCTTCACGACACTTAGAAAGAGAGCTGTCACCAAAATACAATGGCAGGAAAGTTTTTCACAGAACACATATAACTCAACTACCAGTTAATATCACCTTCTCCTTCAACATACAGTCTTTCAATCACTGAACTGCAAAAAAAAAAAAAAATCCAGCTACTGACAGCTAAGCTTTTGCTCACAAAACACCCCACAGATGTGACAAGTCTAACCAAAAAAGCCAAAGAACTTACCTCCCACAGTGCAAACACAGAGTACAGCTAGGAAAAAGAAGGCAATCTCCAGGAGCTTCATGCTTGGTGGTGGTGTCAGCTCTCCCTCGCAGAGCTGGGCAGGGAGTGCTCTCTCACTCTCAGGCAGGCCTTAATTACTCCATGGAAAAAGGTGTGTAGAGACTGTGCCTAGTCACTGCCCATTCCTGCTTATTTTGGGGACTTTGATAAAGAACAGGAGGAAACACAACATACTCCCTCTGGGAGTTCAATACGGAGGAGATTTATTGTTTCAGTCCTTACAGGAACTCCTTTTCTTTGGCAGTGAACTGTGTTTTTGTTAGTACGTTATTTTTTTCTTCTTCAGCAGCAAGGTCAGGAAGGTTTTTGAACAGAGGCAGATCTTTCTTTAGAATATGCTATACACCACCAACTTTCCTGCTGTAGCTGGGGATACTTCTAAAGGGGACATTTCTGAGCGGTGATGAAGCCCAGGTAGTGGAGGAGAACACAGCCAGGAACAGAGGAGTAAAACAAGCAGCAAGAGCCCTCACCTGGCTTTTTGTGTTGTGTAAAGTTGCCTTGGTGAAAACCCCAGCTGCTTCACTTTAAAGGCAGAGAGTGCTTCCCCGAGAGAGCTGCCATCCTGCAACTGAGAGTATGCAAGGGGCCACCAGCACAGGCTGAGGAAGTGACTCTAGCAAGATGCCCCCCCAAGGGAGAGGCTCTGGGCTCTACAGATGTGATGTGTATTTTTTTTCCTTAAAATGAAAACCAAGCTTTTAATTTTTTTAATATAAAAAATTGCACCTAACCTTGACTGTGGCTGCTCTGTTAGTAATGGAAAGTTTTTTTTTTTCTTCTGTATGGGTACTTGCTGTGCCAGGGAATGGGAATATAGTCCCCAGAGTGAGCCTCTTACCTGAGCTGTCTAACGAGCCAGTGCAGATTTGCTGTCTTCTCCTTAGGACCTACTGATCTGGGAAACTTTGCTATCCCTCCTTCTCACAGCCATTACTCTGACTCCTGTGGAAGAAACGCGAGCAGAGCTCTAGAGTTACAGGCTATCAAAACAGGATGTCGTAATATTCTTGTGCTCTGTGCCTTAAAGATTTAAGGCAGCTGATGGCAATTAATCACAAAACTTCAACCACAATGAAAATGCGGTGCAGTGTGTTTGCTCATCTCCCTCCCTGTCAACTCTCAGGAAAATCTGGCAGAAAAATTGACCTCACAAACAGCCCGATTCATTAAAGAGTCAGCTCTACTTATTGCAGTAATTTTTTTTTTTTTTTTCCTCATGACTGTTTCTCACTAGAAGGGGAAATTTTGGAACAGCTTCACATGCAGGAACTCCCAGGAGCTAAGCCGCAGTGCTTCTAACAACAGTACTATTTTATTCATGGGATGAGGAAAGCAGTAGCAGCTCAGCTTCTTGTGTGGAATAACTTATTTAAAGAAAATACATTTCTACATCTTAAGGCTATGACACATCTTCTGCCTATTGCAGCTTACAGAAGCTGGTGCTCAATAGAAATCTTATGGTAGACAATGAATTTCTGTCACTTCACTTGGACAAACTTAGGTTTTTGCATCCATGAGAGATGCAAACATGTAAGTTCTTAGTGAGACAGTGTTTTCACCATCATTGGAAAGGATCACACAGTAATCCAAACTCGACTTAGAGTAGAGGTGGGCCACACAATGACACTTCTGTCAAATTGACTGGAGCATATGGCAGGGAGTTAGCACCGGTGCTCTGTTTTTATGCAAGTTTTGTGCTGACATAGGACCTAAAGTTAGAATGAGCTAGAAAAGCAGTAACTACTACAGCGGAAAGCCTTCAAGCAAAAAGATAAATCTGAACATGGAGAGTGAATTCATCCCAGGTTAGTGCTGTTTCTGATGCAGTAAGAGGAACTCTAACTTTTTATTTAGTGCATTGCCAAACCACCATCTGAAATGTTGATTCTGAAGAAGGATTATTGACTGAAATGAAACCTCTGCAAAAACTAGGAGGCCTGTGGACAGGATCCCTTCGTTGGGTTGGGTTCCTACGAGACCCATAGAAACTACCTGAATGTCTAAGGGTATTGATTTGGTTCAGTACTGTTCACCTGAGTAGCACCATTCCAAGGAGTACTCAGTGCACTGCTGCTGCTGGTGAAGATGACTGTGGTGGTCACCTACAACTCACTGAAGGCAGAAAAGGCACAAAGTCTTGCAGCCATGCAGAAGCTACCCATATTGCAGGTACGAGCGTGGAAAAGGCTCCCCAACCTCATGCAAGGGGTTGGGAGGGAAAGAAAAAGGTTAAGTGTCTTTGCCTTACACCATGTCTTGCAACTTGAGTTGTACCTGAGAGAGTCCTAAGGCAACTTACTGCCTCCCTGAAGCATCGAGAGAACTATGCCCCTCTGAGATACTCACTAACGTCAACATCAAAGGCAGCACACTTTTGCTAGATCAAACTTAGTACGGATAGCAGCAGCACCCACAGTAAGGAATAATAGGAATAGAAGGGGAGCAGCTCAAATAACTGTGAAAGAATAACTCCGGCCAAAGCCAAGTTGTAGCTTCTGGCTTGGGGTGTCTGGGCTGCAGAAGAGAGATTCTCACAACTCCTGTCAATGGAGACATTTTTTTTTCCCATTTAAAATAAATAATCTAAGGTTTTAAAAACCTTCAGCAATCTTTGTAGCAAAACGTTGTTCTTCTATATGTTCACTGAACAGAAATCTTCTCTTTTCCTCCTTACCAGCAAATAAGTTTTCCTTTATTGAATAAATATTTTTCTTTCTCTCCTCGAACCAAGAAACTCAGCTTCAGTGCCAACATGCACTTTATTTTATAAAGAAAAATTTGGTCATCAGTACTGCTGCCAACTGTGGTATTACTGCCAGTGCTGGAGTATCTGGAGTTTCACTTTGAGCCCCAGAACAAGTGACTGTGTGACACTCTCAGTTTCCACATTTTTCAAGTAAGATTTTAGCCCTCCTAGTTGTAGAAGAAAACTTGAAATGTGACCAAAGAGCACTCTAGAGTATGAAAGGACTCTCTGTTTTAAAATACTGTTATTTTGTAGTCCAAGAATAGCTGGGGTAGCCTGAGTTATATATTTATTTTTTGCCAGTGTGGTATTTCATTATTAAAGGGAAACCATTTACTGCCACAGTGGATTTGCAGTTACAGATCTATCGGTCTCAGGCTGAATTTATATATTCTTTTTTATTTCACATTGCTTGGTGCAAACCATTGCCTTTTTATGCACAGTTCTCCTGTGAGGTTCAAACCATCCCCTTCAGACTTAGAGAATGTAAAAATTTTACATATTGTTCAATATTCTTGAAGCACCACTGCATAAAACAGGAAATAAGATGGACAACCATGCTGCCTTGCTATGAGCTACTGGAAATTTCCAGTGTGGGTGCGAAGAGTAAATCTGTCAAAGTCTTTACAAAAGCAAAAAAAAAAACCAGATATAAAGATACACAGTCTGATTATTTACTAAAATGAAGAAACAAAAACACCGAAAANACGAGCGTGGAAAAGGCTCCCCAACCTCATGCAAGGGGTTGGGAGGGAAAGAAAAAGGTTAAGTGTCTTTGCCTTACACCATGTCTTGCAACTTGAGTTGTACCTGAGAGAGTCCTAAGGCAACTTACTGCCTCCCTGAAGCATCGAGAGAACTATGCCCCTCTGAGATACTCACTAACGTCAACATCAAAGGCAGCACACTTTTGCTAGATCAAACTTAGTACGGATAGCAGCAGCACCCACAGTAAGGAATAATAGGAATAGAAGGGGAGCAGCTCAAATAACTGTGAAAGAATAACTCCGGCCAAAGCCAAGTTGTAGCTTCTGGCTTGGGGTGTCTGGGCTGCAGAAGAGAGATTCTCACAACTCCTGTCAATGGAGACATTTTTTTTTCCCATTTAAAATAAATAATCTAAGGTTTTAG